>JAQMYL010000018.1:12617456-12645506 GCA_030014365.1 Clarias pachynema
ATCTCCACATCATTGCATTCAGTTTTTATTCACAATTTGTTTAGTGTCCCAACTTTTTTGGAATCCGGTTTGTACATGTACAGTATAAGAGGTTGTTTAAACTCGGACACGAGATTTTCCTGGGGCACAGCAGATCAATACTGGGCTACGTGCCCCAGTAAAAATTCTCTAGCGGCGCCTGTGATGGATTCCCTACTGAGTCTGGTTCCTCTCAAGGGTTCTTCCTCATGTCATCTGATAGAGGTTTTCCTTGGGGCGGTCAACTCCGTCTTGCTCACTAGTGATAAATCGATAAAACTATAAACGTATGTACTTTTACATTTTAAAATTCTATGCCGAATTAAACAAATGCCTTTGCTTCACGACTATGTCCATAGTTAAAAGCTCTATGCAGGTAAAATTGAGTTCAATTGAATAGCTCTTTTCTTCATGTGTCTGTTACATCTCTCCCTAACGGCGTGTCAGCAGCGGTTTGAAAAGCTGTGGTCGGCCGGCATCACATGTCTCGGAGGAAGCACGTGACAGCTTTCGCTCTTGCTGGTTAGACAGGTAGGAATTGGCTATGAATAACTTAGAGACAGAATTGCAGGAAAAGATTTCGAAGTTTAAATGCCTTATAAAACCCATGCGATAAAAAAAAGAACAAGTCCATCAACATACAGTAATCCTGTCAATTTATCATCAGATAATCTAAAAACGTTAACTAGTAATCTAATGATACAAACTAGCTGAATGTTAATATCTACAGCAGACACAGTAGAAGCTGGGGTGAAGCCTGGAGTGTGCAGTGGCTGGAGGTAGGGCTCTCAGCGTGACGCATGAAGGCTTTCCAGGAATTTAGATTGACTGCTTGAAGCTGTCTGATACTAAAAAGTCACCTTATGAGTTTAGAAATATCGAGAGAAATGTCAAGAAGAAGGTTTGAAGTGTGTTGAGTAGAAAGGAGAGATGTATCTTCAAAACTGCCGTCTATAGGACAGACAAGTATCAAGTGAAACAACAACAACAACAACAAAAAATTAAGTACTTCAAAAGCAGACTTCAATTAATTGTAGTTTTTTACAATTAAAAAAGCACCTCTGGAGCTCTGGCTACAAAGCAATTAGCTGATTCTGCATTTGAACAAAATTTCAGTCTCTTTATATTAATTAATGGTTACTTAACATTAACGATAACTTTGGAGGATAGTGAGCGAACGAGTGGAAAGTGGATAAAACAGAGAGCGTAAAGCTGAGCCACATCACGCTGGGTTTATTGTCTCATGCATACAGCATGGGTATCACAATAGCAAATTATGTTCTCTGTTTTTCAGATCACATAATCTCTTGTTCTGTCATGGAATGTAATTACTGTTTTTTTCTATAAAAGAGGTCTATAAGAGCATAATCTATACCTTATAAATATTCTGTTTTATAATATTCTGGTATACCAGATCATAATAGCTTGGGATGGGAACGATGCAATATGATCAAAATACCAAACTAATGATTTAATTTCTATTGCGTTTTGTTGATATCACAATTTTGTTCCCATTCAAACAAACGTTACAACTAGTTTGTTTGTGAACAAGTAAATAGTTTAGAGCATGCCCCCTGTAGGATTTTACCTATATAAATGTCAACACTCACTCACTTTCACTCATTCTCTACTGTATATGATTTATTCTGTACAGCCTCACAGGAAACCTATCCCAGGGAACTTTAGGCAAGGGGTGGGGTACACCTTTGATGGGGTGCCAATCCATCATAGGGCACACAAGCACACACACATACTCTCACACATTCACTCACACACTACAGGGAATGTGAAAACACCAATTAGCCTACTCAGCATATCTTTGAACAGTAGGAGGAAACCACACCAACCTCAGGCAGGCATCGAACCCCTAAACCTCGAGGTGTGAGGACACAGTTCAAAGCACTACACCAACTGATTCTGAAGTCAGTGTGGCAATACACGAATTGCCACTCGAACTAATCACAATACATAACTGTTTTTTCCCCTCATCTCCCGGATGCAGAGCAGTTGTAGAAAAGTCAGTCCTCAGATTCTGATCAGGTCCAGGCTTCAAAAGCGAACATCTGTTTCTGAGATCACCATATGGCTAGCGAGCTGAAAGCTGAAACTAAATCTAATTTTGGGATAAAGTAATGCCTCAGATTTTTTTTGGGATATGAGTATATTGTTTTTTTTTTCCAAATTTGTTAAGGAAAAAATACAGTTTTTTTGGAACTCAGGTAAAGGCTGCTAGCTACTGTAGTGTTGATCATTAATGCTGTAGATTATGGCTCTAAACATTACGTAGTGTTAAGTGATGATGTGAAAGACGAAAGATGGTATGCCTGTAAGGAACTTATGAGCATCATTCTGATGATCAAGCCTGGAAAAAAGATAATCATAACTAATAAGAGAAAAAATGAATACTACAATGAGTAATAAAAAAAAAACTGACTGCAGTAAATTGTGATATTCAATAGATATGTAACGCAGTTTGTTGTTGGACTTTCAGATGCTCCTGGCAAAGGGGTCGCCACAGTGGGCCATTCGATCCGTATACAAGCTTGGCACACGTTTTATACCAGATGCTCTTTCTGACGCAACCCTCTCATTTTATTCGGGCTTGGGACCGGTACTGCATCCAGTCGCTGGGCTATGAGCGTTGATTGGAAATCGAACCTGGGCCTTCCACATGTCAGGCGAGAAACGCAATGCCACCATCTTAATCTGTATATTTTTAGTGCTACAAATATCCTTATCTGTATTCTGATTTAAACCCAATTTAGGTGTGGCCTAAACCATAAGGTTCTCTCTTTCTTCTAAATCATCCTAGATGTAGAAATGCCAGCACTTCCTGAACATTCTGTAAATACTGTCTAATAGTTCCTCATCTTCAGCTACTTCGGTTGGGTTCTTAACTTCTGTTAAATGTACTGTATATAAAAGAGCTGCTTTTTCATTTAGACGTTATTTCATTAGTTTGGCTTTGTTAGGGGTGGCACGGTGGTGTAGTGCTTAGCACTGTTGCCTTTCACCTCCCGGGTCCAGGTTCGATTCCTGTCTCTGTGTACGCATGTTCTCCCCGTGCTTGGTGGGTTTTCCTCCGGGTACTCCGGTTTCCTCCCACAGTCCAAAGACCTGCAGATTAGGCTAACTGGCATTCCCAAATTGACCGTAGTATGTGTATGTATGTGTCCTCATGCCCTAAGCCTCCTGGGATAGACACCATACAGGATAAAGCGGTATACAGTAGATGATGAGTGGTTTTGTTCAAACAACTTTAAAGTGGTTAAACTCGTAGCATAAACGGATCAGTCATAACAATAAAATCACCTGCCTAATGCTGTGTAGGGTGATCTTGTGTCACCAGAACCATCAAGGGATGGACTGTGTGTGCTGTGGTACTGTTTGTGGCACCAAGGTGTTAGCACCAGATCATGGAAGTTGCGAAGTGCGGCTTCAGATTGAGATCTGGGAAATTTGGAGGCCAAGACCTTGAACTCTTCATCATGTTCTGCAATACATCCCCAAATGAATTTGCAATGCTGCTGAAAGAGGCTATGTCTAGGTGCTACAGTATGTGTTAAAGTAACACGAATGAACGCTAGGTCCTGGGAATTTCATCAGAACATTGCCCAGTGCATCACTCTTCCTTTACTGGCATGCCATGGTACCATCTATTACCCAGGTAAATGAGGAACACACCCTGCTATTCACATAATGTAAATGAAAACTTGATACATCAGACCAGTCCACCTCCTTTGCTGGATTTGCTCCATGATCCAGTTATGATGTTCATGAGCTTTCGGCAGTGGACGGGGGTCAGCATGGGCACTCTGATCAGTCTGTGTCTAAAAAAATCACAGACTTCTGATAGGTTCTAATCCGTGCGCATCAGAAACTCCACAGAAGACCTGCCATTTTAGAGATGCTCAGCTCAGCTATTTGGCCATTACAATGTGGCCCTTGTCAAGGTCTCAGACCCTTATACGCTTGTATATTTTTCCTGCTTCCAGCACCTCAACTTCGAAAGCTGACAGTTCACTTGGCGCCTAATACTGTATATCCCACCCCTTGACAGGAGTGAACGGTAGGAGATAATCAACGTTATTCATGTGATTTTAATGGTATGTCTGATCGGCGTAGTTTGAATTATTGAGAAACTGATCAGGCTGTTGCTAAGCATGAATAAATGAACACACGAATGTGCTCACACACTCCGACAACATTTTTTGCTGTGCCCTGTGGGATCTCAATCCCAGTGCACACTGTTAGTCTCAACCAGAATCCTCTGTGAACCTTTGTGACAAAGAAAAAAAAAAAAAGAAAACCAGTGCCTACATACTTGTAATTGGTCACATTCCACAATCCACTTTTACCCTGAGGATAGAAATACTGTGGTGTACACTCAGCATCATTTAATTGCAATGAACTGGATGAATTAAAACCAGGAAATATTTTTGTTCAAGCCAATGCTACGGATTGATTTTCGTAATGGCTTGATGTATTGGTTCGTCTTTCATCAAGAAACCCAGCTTATCCGCGAGCCTGAGCTGCAGGAGATCCGCGAGCCGACAGCCTGCACATTTCTCTCGGAGGGTGCGTCAAAATGAATGAATAAATATACTTTTTTTTTTTTTTTTAAGTGACCTGCTGGAGACAAGGAAGAGGCGTCTGTTTGTGCACACTCTCTATAATTAGCCAGCAACTAAAAAGGGTCTCTTGATTTAGTGTCTGCACTCCGCGGCTTTGTTTCTCTCACCTCCTAGGGAGAGAGAAAGAGAGCAAGAGATACGGAGACAGCAAAACAAGAGATCTAGGAGGCAAAGAGAAACCGACAGACAGATAGAAAGGAAACAGTGGGGCGCCTCATTTCTCCGGCAAGTATTTGGCAGGAAATGAAGTGGATCGGCTGAATTAAAACTTGTTGCTGTGCCATTCGTGAAATCTTTCTGTTTCATCTGCAGCTGCTTTTCTGTTTGATACCCAAGGGCAACACTAGGTTACATTTCTTTTAATTTTTTTCCCCTTTCTACCTGGTTCTACTTTTCCATCTATCTATCTAGGAAACTCTGTAGACCAACTAGGGACCGTGGAGGCCAATGATGACCTCTGTATTTATTCGACTGTGGCAGGACCTTTGGTCAATATTCACACACACATTAAGGGCAATTTGGGAACACCAATTAGCCTAATCTGCATGTCTTTGGACTATGGGAGGAAACCGGAGAACCCGGAGGAAACCCACAAAGCACTGGAGGAACATGCAAACTCCATGCACACAGACCCGACGTGGGAAGCGAACTCAGAAGCTGGAGAGGCAAGGTGACAGTACTGACCACTAAGCCACCATGCCGCCTTCTACTTTTCCATACCTACTGTACCTTTTAATCACTGGATCTTTTAAAAACCTCAATCTAAGCACAAAGACACTTGATCTCCAGATGGAAAAGACTCCATAAATCTGACCGCTGACAGCTTTTCAGTAATGAATGTACGATGTTAATGGTTCACTGAAGCCTGAAGCGCTTTTGTCTCACAGGATCCTGAATTAACATTTGGTGGATCACTTCCCATAAAATGTGTGCGTGTCCCATTTAACACAGCATGCGCACATCTGTTGCAGCACACTGAAAATTTTTACTCCTTTTTTTTTTTTTACATTCTTTTTTTTTAAGCTTATGTGAGTGAATAATATGAGAGCCTAGTAGACGTTATTGTACTGTTAATGGACAGAACACAAAAGGGCAGCAATTTGGATGTAATGAACATTTAATGATGGTAAGAAAAGCAAAGCAGAAACTCCTGCCTGCAAAAATATGAAAAGGGTAATGGATAAAACATCAAAAGGATGAACTACACGGTCTGCAATACAAGTAACCCAGTAAAACATCATAAGCACAAAAAAATGATAAATAAATAAAAAAAAACATCTCATGACGAGGGATTAATTGCCAGCGGTTAGGTGAGAAACAAATCCCCACAGAGACAATGTTGTTCAACTATTCTCACACAGCAAGGCATACTGTTGCACATAAGTAAATAAGAAGAATTAAGTAAATAATGAGAAGCATGTACTATATAGGTGCTTTCCATACAAATATCCAGATCTGAAATAACACCAGCTTCCCTACGATTCATGACAATACCTAATAGGGATGAGAATCACCAGGGACCGCCTGATACCATACTGTCACGATGCCAATCTGCCGATTCAATTTGTATTGTTTTTCTCTAGGTACCGCAATTTTATAAATATTTCTGCTATGAGATGAATTTTGGTTTAGGTTTTGTTACGATTCTAACCAAACAAATAATTTGCTCCCGCCACACAGGACGCTGTTCTGCCATGCCAAAGTATGAACTGTTTAGACTTCCCAACCTAGTGGAATCACAGATGGTCTGCAATATACAGTATTGCCACATATATAAATAAAATGTTTTTTAAAAAACAATTGATTCTTCAGACATTGTGGTTGCCACCAAAAAGATTTGCAATACATAACCGAGTCTATTCCCCCCCATTTGTTGTATACTAGCTAATACACATCATTTAAGATAGCTACAACAGGTAGATCTCAGCCCTGGTCCTGGAGGAGCCCTGCCGTGCAATGTAAGCACATTGCAATTTGTTGTTATTTCAGAAATAGAAATAGACACATTTGTGTGTTCATTACCATCTGAAAGCATGGGGTGTGCTGGTGAAGTGGTGGCATCGTGACTTATTCGACTAGTAAGCAGGAGGGTGAAAATGCAAGAATAAATGTGTAAGTATATACTCTTTCCTCTTTTAATTGCATGATTATTACAGTGTTTATGTCCATATATCTACTGTACATGTTCATCAGTAATTCAAACGCGAACGATGGGTGTGCAAATAAACACAGGACTGAAACTTTGAATTAATTTTATTTCATTTCTTTCTTTTTTTCTTTCTTTATAATCTCACCAGCACTTCAGCACGGTAAAGCAATTACTGTTGTTGGAAAAATCTGACTGTACTGTATAGTGTCATCAGATTTTTATAAGATCTTACCACAATGAAGACATGAGGGGAAATTCAACCAAGACGAAGAGGTGCACTGTGCATCTATCCGGTGCATAGGGCTCATTTCCATTAATTTGCATTAATCAAATTAATTTAATCACACAGCACTAGTTAAAAGAAAGCTGTATTCACTCGGGTAACAATGTCCTCTACTGAATGGTGTGAATCTGAAAATACATACTGTTACACCCCATAATACACCGATTAGCTATCACATTAACACTACGAAACATTAACACATTAACGCTGATTATTAGTTATATACCTAAAAACTGTTGGCAGGCTCATGGGCACCAAAGGCTCACCCATGCCTGAGTAGAGCCAACTCCAATCCCAAAGGAAAAAAGCCAACGCAGTACGAATCGCAAAGTCCATGTTGGCCATGATAGAAAGGCACCAGAACACCCAATGCACCACAGTCTGGCGCTCATGGAGCTCTACAGGTGAAGAGCCCAAGGCAGCGAACCCAATTCAATAGAGCACGCATGGAATATAAAGGTTAGTTTTTTACACAGCACCTGAAGGATCCGCTGCTAACATCCTGCTGCCAAACACCACAGCACACACCCAGAGGCCCTGCAGAGCCACGCCCTGGGGAACAGAGCTGCCCTGTTGGCACAAGGGTAAAATACACAATACTGGGCATGACGTTTTGCATTTTAATGTAACGGCTGATCGGCTGATGTATGCACAACACTTCCTGTGAAGTATATCATTGACTGACTTTGTTCATTGTTTATACTATTCTGTTTTTTTGCCATTGTTTGTTCCTGGTTTCCACATATTTGGCTTTGTCTTGTTCTGGTTGTTTGCTGATTGTCTAAGCACCTGCCCATTTCTGACCTTGCTCTTGCTTAACGTTTCTTTTTTTTTTTTTTTTTGATTGTCGGCTGAACTTTAATAAACCCCAGCTGCACTTGCAACCGTCTCCGCCGCCTGGCCATTCTGTAAACTGATTTATTACTACCAAGTGGGTTATTTATTATTCGGTTAATTCGTTATTTAGTATGGGCGAGTACCAAAAACCATGCACTCGTATTCATGCTTGGTCTGAAAAATATGTTACTGCTGCATTATATTGCTTTGTTTTAGTACACTGACTATTATGTATGTCTTTGGCCTTATTTTACTGCAAACGAAAATTAATCAGACCACAGACGGCTCCTGCAGTGAGAGACTTCACATTCAATTATGGTGTGTGTGTGTGTGTGTGTTTGTGTGTGTGTCTATGTATGCCTGGCATCCAGCCCTGTGGCCGTAGTGGTTTGAATGCTCGAGGCATAAACAAGCCAAACGCCTGACCACAATAACCACCATCGGTGTCATGTTCACATCTGCGTGAGTTGCTTCAAAATGGCCTGGACGCAGCTTCCTCCATTACTCACGAACAAAGCCGGGCGCGACTGCAGAGTCGTTAATCTGACATGGCCACCAAATCGAGAGCCGTGCTTAGAGTCAGGGACGTGGGAGCTTTATTGAAATCGAGCCGCCGGTGATTGTCCAGACTCGCCTCGAAGGGGGTGATCTTATCTGACACAACATCTGGAAGGGTTGCAGGAATGAATAACACGTATGCACACTTACACCTGTTAATGCGTATTCACTTTCCCCTAAGAAGAAACAGAATACTGACGACTCTGATTTCCATGTGAGGGTGTGTGTGTGTGTGTGTGTATATATATACAGTATATATAAATTTTTTTAAAAGGTCATCGTGAACTTACTGGATGCAAAGACAACCAATAATGAGTAGAACAAGCTAATAAACATTAAAGCAGACATAATGCCAGCTTTATAATGTCAGTATACCTTTTAAATCTTTATTGTAGCTTGGCTAGCTGTTCGGGCACTTCAGTCCTTTCTGCAGTACATTACCACATCAAACCACGTTACAGCAGCCTTCAGATCAAAGTAGAGCTAATTAGGAGAGACCTGCTGTGCAAAACATCATTAATAGGGAAGAAAAGAGGCACTGCTCCAGCTTCTTTACACACACACACACACACACACTCACACTCTCTTTTACCCACACACACACAAACTAAAAGCTTCGTGGTACAATTAAAACAAAAAGTCACCTACACAGTAACTAATAGTATAAAATGTAACTATGTTCATTGTTGCTATATTGTTAAAATATTGTTATACTATTAAACGCATGTGTGTTTAATATTGTGGCCTTGAAAAAAAATAAATCCATGTTTAAACTTGTTCACGTAAGCTGCAAGTAACACACAAAAAAAAGTTTTATTCATATACAGGGCACTAAATTTCTGTTCTTCACACATGTGGGTTTGTTAGGAAGTTGGGGTCAGAGCACTAGGTCAGCCCTGATCCAATACTTCAGGTCAAGACCCTGGCTCAAAGGCGCAGCAGGGGTAGCTCTGTAGTACTGGGGCTTGAACTCATGATCCTCTGATCAGCAGCCCAAAGCCTTGATCATCACTTCCTTACTAAAAAAAAAAAAAAAAAACAATAAAAAGAAATCTGGGAATATTAAAAAGTCAGATATTGTATTTACTGTTCTTCTTTCAGCTAAAATGAACTAATCAATTCATATTATGAGATGTTTTTCCAAGAAAACATAGAAGTCTGGAAACCAGCAAGTAGGTGGCATTGGACACCAGAATTAATATAATGTATATATATATTTCTCATTTGTTAGTCAGCAGTGTGATCAGTATTGCTATAAACTGGCTTAGGTACAGTATAGGAATGAATCTGTCATTCATCAGACTTGCCAATATTTTATATGGTTATAGATATTGAATATAGTTGAAGAGTAATATTACATTTCGTTTCCAGTTACAGACAGTATAAGTACTGGATCCTCCATGTCGTCACCCATAGGTTTTCTGAAATGCAGTTTAGAACCTTACCTGTGAGAGTTCTGGTCGCCGCCATCTTGGCAGGAGCAGACTCCGCCTAAATACCGATTAACGGGTGGAATGAATGGAGCTTAGCCGAAACATGACTATTGATCTCAGCTACCACAATCTAGCTAGCTTAACTTTAACGTAGCTAAAATGCTGAGGTGACCATAGTTAACTTATATGCTAACATTACTTTGCATTTGATTGAACGCCATCATCTTTACCCTCACTCCGTCCTGTGTCAACTTATCACAAGAAATGTAGAAGTTAAACTAGCTAAAGCGATGTATAGCAGACAGGTAGAGTTTTTGGAGCAGGCTCGGTTTTTGGGCCAGCCCCCAGTGGAGATTTGTGGAACTGCACATTTTGCCACTTTTTGGTTTCCTTTTTTTCAAATAGAGATTTATTTAAATGTTTTTGTTTTTTTTTACAGATCTGAAATGGACTTCCGTTAGAAATATACGGGTTTTAGAACATCATTATACTATCCTTTAAGAACCCACATTCTTTCTTACATAGTTGATAAGATACACAAACAGTGTAGCATGGCTGCTAACCTTCGTCCTCTCTATGGTAATGCGAAACTAAGCTACTGTCTGATTAATATTTGAAAAGCTTCAAAAAGTAGTTGCATTTCAATGGTATGCTTAAGGGATTTTATAGTCCCCTTGTCATCCAAACACCCCCCTAAACGCTCCCAAAGCACTAGTTCTCCTACACTAAGTTGTGTTGAATGCACTATGTGTTAAATCTGGCTTGTGTAAAAGGTGCTCTGAGCAGAAAGAGCTTTCTTTTTTATGTCTTTGTGCAGTTTGTCCAGCACATCTCTCCGGTGATAAGAAACCTTGCCTGAGGACTAGAATAGACTAGGTGCCACTGTGTGGGAGTCAATGCACACATGTCCGCTATGCTTTTCAACACTGACCTCTCCCAGCCCAAGGATTGCTCCGTTTTTCTTTTTTTCTCTATCAGAGTATTGATCACAGGAGATGTCTGTCAATCAATCTTATCAGCTCTGAGCATGCTCAGTTTGTGCATCACAGACAGGCCTGGGGGATTCAATATGGCAGCACAGGTCCTGAGTGAAGGATCAGATATATAATCACAAGGCCTAGGGAGACAAAATATGACTGTGTGGGTGTGCGAGAGCGATAGAAAGAGATAGACAGATATCTAAAGAAACATTCGGAAAGTGAAAAACTGAGTCAGTTTAGAAGTTTGAGTCTAGGTTATGAGTCATTGCCGGTTTGCCTTAGGTTTGAATGTGTTTAAGTGAATGTGTTTGAGCGTCTTTGAGAGGATCTATGCTATCTGAGTGGAAGTGGATAAACATTAATCCACCATTTATGTTTTATGTTTCAAGCCAGTCAGATTGATACAGTAGTTAGTCAAAATACTATATACAGTAATATACTGATGATTCTGTTGGTTTTCTGGTTGAATATATGACTACTCTTCTTACTGTTGAAACACCCGATTTTGTCCAAATTTCAACCATGTCTAACACAATTTGAGGTTTCGTACGCCTCCTTCTTCATCATTCCATCCACTTTATGCAATGCATCAGTTCCAATGGCAGCAAAACAGATCCAATGCATGATGCTACCATCACCATGCTTAACAGCTGGTACACTGTTCTTAGGGTTAAATGCACCACCTTCTCTCCATCAGAAAGCTTCTTTTTGGCCATGTTGTCAACTGAAAGCTTTAGTCGAGCTTAAAAGTGTTGACTTTGGATTGGGAGCTTCTTTCTTGAATGGCAGCCTTTTAACCCATGGTGGTTAGCTTTCAGTAACTGGCATGTCTGTGCCATGGTGGTTCCAGACTTTTTACAATCCAATTAGTGGTAGTTCCTGGACAATCCAAGGGTTCTACTTTGGGTAGAACAACATGCTTCCAAGCAACATTCTGACTTGTGTTTAATCTGCCATAGATCTGCACCTTGGACTTGCAAAGTATACTGTGTGTTGGTCAGTCCAGTGAGTGCAGTATTTATACTGGCACAGAAAATCTGCCATCTTGGAAAGCTGTCATGTTGAGAGGCCTTGGGCTTGGCAAATTAACATAAATTTCAGGACTTACTTAATAATCTTAGTACATGCATGTGTATTTTCATTATGTATGTATAATTTAGGCCCTGTGTTGATATCAGAAAACCTGTTAAACAGAAAATATGTTAAACAGTGTGCAATTATTGGACTTTTCTTAATAAATGTTATTTATATACCTTTTTTGCCCTAGAAAGAGCAATTTAAAGAAATCATTGAAAGCCCAACACTACTGTGACATTCGTGGTCATGAACTTGTCACAGTAACGTTCTGTAACGAACTTGTCACAGGTGTAAATACATTGATAGATAAATACATTCAGTATGTATGTATTTAATAAATGAGACAAATGAATGAATACATATATTTATAAACAGAATCTACACCAAGACATACTGAAGCCGTTCTGAAGACTTAAGGTAAGTAAGAGGGCATCAAAACATTTTAAGCTCTCAAACTGGACTAGTCCCCTAACAGCTTCATGAAGTTTTTGTAATGTTTGTGGGTAATGTGGTGTCAAAGGATTAATATGAAACTTAGGAATTCTGCCAAAATGCTAAGGCTGAAAATCAGTAATGCATAATAAATTTCACGTGAAAACATATTAAATGCCAGTTTTATGGTTCTTTAATTACTTCCCTATACATTATGCATTAAAGCGCCAAGTCTTTAACTACAGCGAACTGTAAAACGTTTTTTCAGCTGATAAAATTAAAGCATGGTAGTGAATCCAAGAATAACCACAGCCAACTGCTGGGCTCTTACCTCTGCAGATATTGCCGTTGTCGGGCTCAAAGCCAGCCTTACAGGTGCAGCCACCGATGGGCACCATCCACTCGCCATCGCCGTTGCAGTAAAGTTTGATGGGCACGTCAGCCTCTTCTGAGTTTGGGATGCAGGAACCACGAGCGATCACCAGCGATGTGCTCTCAGCACCAGTTGTAGTCTCGGGAAAAACTGCAAAGTTCTGCACAACGCTCGGGCACTTCTTGTAGAAGACACGCACGGATAGCAGTGACATGCATGCTCCGTAGTCCTGGAAGGCCAGGTAGAAGCCATTTTTGGAAAGCGGCCCAAAGCTGCGCACCTCCGTGTTGACTTTCATGAGGCGTCCACCGAAGTCCACCTGAGAGAAGCTCTCGTCGGCAGCAATGGTGTCCACTTTGAGGTAGGGCGCCTCTGTCCAGAACGTGGCCCCCTTGGTGGCGATCACCTGGTCGCTCTCGTAGTAGTACAGGTTGAATGTCTCTTTGCAGGAGCCGGGGACACGTGGGATGCTGCTGCA
Source organism: Clarias pachynema (assembly GCA_030014365.1). Classification (NCBI taxonomy): domain Eukaryota; kingdom Metazoa; phylum Chordata; class Actinopteri; order Siluriformes; family Clariidae; genus Clarias; species Clarias pachynema. The sequence continues at coordinate 12,630,709 of JAQMYL010000018.1, forward strand.
ATCGCGTACTGTAAAGCGCATCTCCACGTACACGCGCTGGGCAGCGCGGCGGCGCACAAACGTGGTCACTAACCAGTTGTTTTGGCTTGACTCGAACACGTTGCACACTTGGTACGTGCGGATGGTGTTTAGGTTCTCATCGTAGCCGCTCACCTCCTCCCACTGGGGATGCAAAAAAAACACACACAGAGACAAAAAGCTTTGGGTTAGTCACGGAGACTGACATAGAGTAATGTTCAGGACTGCTTTTTTTTAGGGGTCAGCAGGAAGCGCAGTCATCAAGCAGTCATGCTCGGCAGTTTGATTGCAAACAAAGCAATAACTGCTGTTCTCGTTCTCCCATTCGCACATTATGAAAATGATAACTGCTCTAACATTGTCACACGCTCACACTCAGTTGTAAAAAATAAGCCAAGGTGACTGGACTTGGGTTAAATCCTTATAGACATTTGGCAGCTCGTCCAAGCAGCTCAAGGTGACAGAACTGATCAAGCCTATTGCATGAGTGACAGAATGATTGGAAGGAAAATCCTCTCACCTTGACTTTAGTACTACCACAGATTTGAAATGATCGGGATGACCACCAGCTTATATAGTAGGAGTGTAATGCGATGCCACTGTCTGTATCTGTTCAGCGATTCAATTCGTTGTATCTGTATTTAGGTTGAAACCAGAAGTGACCATGGTGTTTGTTTGTAGCAGCCTGTGATTTGTTCTAATGTATTTAGTTGGTTCTATTTCCCAAAATATAATTAAACTTACGGATTAATTTGAAGCCCACCATGACCCTGACCAGGCAGTCACTAAAGATGAATGAATGAATCTTTTAGTGAGAGTTCATGTTTAAGACTTGTTTAGAAGTGTCCCATGAGTTTCTGGTTCCAATGCACACCACCAGTAACTCATGGGACACTTCTAAACAAGTCTTAAACATAAACTCTCACTAAAAGATTCATTCATTAAGGTATGTTGGGGGCATATTTTTCAGTTGTATTATCTGTCTTATAATTATTATTCATATATCTGCTGATTGTAAATAACAGATGTGTTCACGTTCACTTATATCCTTATTTCATACACGAGATCTAGCTTGATTTGGAAAGTAAACAGCATTTAAAGTGTCATTTTGAAGAACCTGACTTATTTATTTATTTATTTATTTATCTGATTGAGAAAGATCACCAGATAAGTGTTTCTACTTGACATTTACAATAACCTGTAGCACTGAGCTGGAAGATCTGAGAGGTTTCGTTTTCTTCTTGCATGATTTGGGGCAGCTGCACATGCCATCAAACAATATGTGAAGCTTTACCCAACATAAAGACGCACGTAAAAAAAAAAGGTAAGAAATTAATTTAAAAAATAAATCTGATATGTGTAGGTAATAAAAACAACGAGCTTAGTATTGCAATATTGATGCCATTTCAAAACTTATCTAATGAGTATTTACTCCAGTCACAGATTAGAGAGGGATTTGTAATTCAGCCTTGAGTTAGTTAGTTAAGTTACTGTATAGCCAAAAGAGGTGAGTAGAATAAACCATGGATACAAGATTTGTTTGGTCTTCCAAATAGCATAAAATGGAAAGCTATGAGTATGCAATCTCTTATTTCACAAACCAAGTAGTGCCCTTGAGAGTTAGACATGGATTTGGGAATTAGCCTTTGTTAGAATCTAGTTAGCGTTGTAGTTTGTGTTACCCATGAACAAACGGTTCAGAGGCCATTTGAAATTACTAAGGAGAAATAGTGTTATTTATGATGACAACATTATCAGATGTGTTTTCTTGCTGGAAATGCTTCCATGACTCTTCTTAAATGTGGCTTTTGGCAGGTAACTGCTCTCCCCTTTTTCCGGTACTGCATACCGACTTACTTTCATCTATGCTGCAACCAATAATTAGTGTAAGTAACATTTGTCATAACACCTGTGACGCAGAGTGCTACATATAGTTAAATGCCCCTAGGGCTGTTATTCCCTAGAGCACCTTCCACAGAATGCTAAGATTGATCGGTAAGAGCTAACTGTTGTAACTGTTCATGGGATCATCTTGTACAGCCAACAAAGAGCAGTTATCCTTCCATCAAAACCATCATTACTGCATTTCTTATGAAATGACTCAGTTACTAGTTTTTACAGTAAAACCTATGGAAGGTATGGAAAGGTATACAGTAGTAGGTAGACCAGGACAGGAAAATAAATTATTTCTGCTATTTGATCATATGGTTGTTAAATAGTTGATGTCAATTAGTTATGTTGTACCATTTCACATGCTCTTCAAGATTCAAGTTTCCGGTTTAGAAGCCATTTTTGTTGCGTTTAAACTACTTAAAAAAAAAAAAAATCCTTAATGGCTTCATAGTGTATCTTTGTTCAGGATCGTGTGATATTTTTCACATTTCAAATAACTACAGATTAGTGATGTTTCTCACTGAGGCATGCACAATTTGTGTCCAGTGTGTGTCATGTATACAGATCTGGGTTTTGACATGTATTCACTAATGTCGGGTGGTTCGAGCAGGTAATTGGTGCATGTTGCATGGATGTGCTGTTTCAATTTCATCCTGCTTTTGGGTTCTTTTAGGCCTTGTTTAGCCAGCAGGAAAATCCGATTTGTTTCTGAAATCTGATGTTTATTACTGACTGTCCAGACTGGTATACTGTACGAAAAGCTCTTTCTGAAAACATGGTTAATATGCCGTAGCTGCACATACAATTGAAAGGCATGGATTTAACATACTTGTGGTAATTCTAAAGCATAGCAACTTAACTTGATAAAATTATACATTTTTATTTCCATCTCCCCGCCCATACTACGTGATCATGTAGAGTTTAGTGACGTGTTGTAAGTGACACAATGGACAGAAGAGCATTCAGACTGAGATCTTTAGGAACATCAATCTGATTCAATTTGAATTATTCATTCATTCATTCATCTTCTATACCGCTTTATCCTGTATTCAGGGTCGCGGGGGGCCTGGAGCCTATCCCAGGAAGCTTCGGGCACAAGGCAGGGTACACCCTGGACAGGGTGCCAATCTATCGCAGATTTGAGTTATTTATTTAGTTATTTATTTATTAAGTCAGTTAGTTTTATTGTTTGTTTACTGATTGCATCTGGATATGCCAAAAAAGCAGATGAGGGCTGGCAGTCAGAGCAAGGCTGTACATATTTCTTGCTTGAATCATCATGCAGAATCAAATTCAGTGGATAAGAACAAGACATGTGCATTGCACTCCTTTTCACGTTAATGTTTTGCTTTAAGGGGTTAATAAAGGTTAATAAAGCTACATGAAACATGTTTAGTTATGCTCATGCTCATACAATTATTTACACTGAACATGTTTTAATTTAATTAAGCTAATGGCGGGGGGAAAAACTAAGTGCATCGTATTGGCAGCCAGTGTGGTCGAGCATCAGTTGTGAATGGATGAACTGTGTCTGTCTATTTATGTGTGTTTCTTTCAGTGTGAAAAAGAGAGAGAGAGAAAGAGAGAGAGAGAGAGCAGCATAGTTGGCAGAGCTTAAAAGTCACATTATACCCCCGCCCCCCACACACACACATACACACAAGTGTGCTAAGGGTGCTGTAAAAATAAATGTGCACCCAGAGGTCTGTTGACACTCCGCCCTCCTCCCAAGTCTTCCTCCACACCTGTCCACACAGGTTTCTACAATCACTAATTAAGGCTTTTTTTCCCTTTTTCTTTCTCTTTCAAAGCAATCCATGATTGCACTATGTACTCCTCTACGTTCGCAGTGCAGGAGTATAAACCGAAGTGACAGCAGTGATGAAGCTGCCGAGTTAAAACGCACTCAAGGAACAACAAAAAGACAAAGATGTCACGAGGTGACAGGAATAATGAAGCACCTGAGTGACAAAACTGTTTGAAGATTGCACGTGTCTAATCTCATACTTGACATTAGGAATGATCAGACTGACAGAAGGAAAAAAAAAACCTTTTTGTTCTGCCAATGAGACACAAACAGAGCCAGCGCTACTGTACCTGTGCATTAATTCTCAAATTCTGAAAGTATATATTGATTAAATTTCAGACTTTATTATTTTATTGTTCTTTTTTATTTTATTTTTTTTTATAATTATTGTTCTGAACTCCTTATGCAATATTCATGCCAAAAGAATCCATTAAATAAATAAATGAAAGAAAAATTAAAATATGTAATAAATATAATATAAAGTATATAATAAATATAAAATGCATTATATAAATAAATAAAAATCTTCAGTGTCTATTAGAAACTTCAAGTTAAAGCAAACTTATTTCTGGCACCATATAGACAATGAGTCTGTCACAAGCATGCGCCGGCAGATTATTCCATCCTCTGACCCCCTGGGCAGGAAACTAAGCAGATCCCATACACTCCATACATTATACAGTACACAATCAATTACGACTAGATGCTTGGCTTCTTTCCTCCCTTCTCACTTGGCAAACCCATCCAATAAATCATCAATGTCCGGCTCTTTAACAAGCTCTGACTCAATGAGCAGCAGTGACAGCACATTGAGTCTTCTCAACATGTTCCTTTGAGTTTCCTTTAATCTGATTCATTAGGGCAAAATGAATGTTCTCTGGCTTCTCTTCCATTTTTATTTATTTATTTATTTTTTTACGTCTTTAGGCTTTTTACTGACACACTGACATCCATGTTTATGGTTGTAGTTTTCCCTTGATTCAGTTTAAAAAGGTGCGTATTAACATATTAACAATTCCATAGATACACAGTGCTGCGTAAAAATCTTGAGCTACGCCTCATTTCTTAATATTAAACCAAATTATGGAATTATGTTAAAAAACTGGGAACATTTTTCTCTGTGAGCCGCTGCAAAGTGCCTGGCGGGGAAGAAAAGGAAAAATTATTATGTATTTTTTTTATGTAACAACCTCAGCAGCAACCTCATTTCCCCTCTTGTTTGTTGAAACCACTGAGCATCACCAGTATACTAATCACCACTCTGATCATCTTTCCTCATCTGCTCCTGTTTTTCACCGGTTTATGGCTCACGTTAGATGTTTTTTTTTTTTTTTTTGCTATGCTAGAATGAATCATAGAGGTCACTGTGTGGCTTAACATACAAAAACATTCCTCTGAAACTGGTCAGGTACAAGGACTGGACTGAAAATTTGAGCCAAAAAAGTCCTTCGAGAAACCTTGAGAAGTATTCCACAAGACTACATAAAATAGTACATAGTACGTTCTTAAAAAATAAACCTCACTTTAAAAGAATTTTCTAAACATTACGATTACAGTCAGATTTATATGTAATTCATTATATGTAATGGAACATGATTAGACAGAAGCTACATGAAATACACCTAATTTATTTTGTCATAGTTAAAGATACTCAGGCTTGCAAGTCATATACGGTAATAATTTTTTTCGCTCCTCAGGCGAAATAATTTCATAAACAGGTGCCTGCCATTATGCATTTGTATCGGGAATGGCAAACCGTGGAAGTACTGTACGTTATAAGCTCACTGGACAACTCGTGGGAAGGCGATGAGTTCAAATCCCAGAATTGCCAACCTGTTACTTTTGAGCAAGTTGCGAAAGTTTTTCGCACATTTTGAACATTGTACATTTATGGTCATTACATCTTCACATTCATGCACACTCGCCAGACATATCTATTTAAATTCTATATCAATTTCCACACCAGTTTCCATATTTTCCACAATTTTTACAGCCATATTATCTATATTTTGTACAGATCATTTTAATTAGAATTTTATTTGAATTTGAAGTTTTCAAATTATAGAAATGAGATACAGTCCGGTTTATAAGTATTTATGCCCATGAAGCAACCTCTCCCTCATCTCATGCTCCACTCTCAGCAGTGCTCCGCCTCACCACAATACTAACACCTGTTTCTCATTTTCTGCTCATTATACATTCCCTTTATACAACTCTCACACTTACCTGCTATAAGAGCGGTGTTGTACTTCTTGTGTGCTTTTGCTATGCCAGAGATACATTTGTAATAGAATGAACAGAAATGATGTAGATACAGTAGCTTGTTCATTCCATTTTGTTTGTTTTTGGTTGTTCGTTTCCATGCAAGTGTGATTCCCGTTCCTTCTTTACATTACCGTCTGCTTCGGGTCCTACAATATGTCACTTCCTCATTGGTTCATTATTGTTGCATTTTTTTTTACCTTCCACATTTTGTTAATAAACCCTTAAACTATCCACTCTTGTCAGTTACCTTTACAGTACATGGTCTGCAGCATTTTATGTCTATACAGTACATCTATCCAAGTATGTTGAGAGAAGACAGCATACCTACAGTATGGAAGTGTGGGAGTGCAATATTCTGTAAGCAAGTTCAGACTGTCTGTGAAATCTCAGGTAGGCTGCATGATCTGTCTTTTTGTTATCAAAAGTATGAGGATCACATAGGGTTTTGAAGGTGAAAATGACTGCATGTTGTGCAGTAGGTATCGTGGCAACATTAAAACCTGATTGAAAAGAAAAGAAAAGAAAAAAGAAAGACTTGAAATGTTTAAAACATTCATTCTCTTTCATTTTTAATAATCGTATCGTTTGTTTTTCTTGTTGTGTTAAAGGACTACTCAGGATGGCGGCTATGAAAACTGGAACAGCATACAGATGAATGCCTGCCTTAATTGTTAAAAAACAAACAAAAAAAACCGCATTACCACGTGACTGGCAAGCACGATCATCTTAAACTACGGCACAAAAGAAGAGAATTTACCTGGATTGATTATCTTGTACACTAAATTACTCTACAGCAATAAATTACACACATAGCCTAATATGATACAGATGTTTAAAAATAAATTAACAATATTTATACCACAGTGCAGTGATTTTTTATATGCTATTGGTCAGAAATTGCATAACAGTATTTCTGGCTGTAACATGAAATATGGTTTAATATTAATACAGATCTTTTAATATACTGCTTGGAAAAAAAAGTAATCTCAGACGAGACAAATTATCAGCCTCCATCAAGCATGTGATGATTACTGAAACTGGGTTAAGAACTGTCTAATGCGTTATTAAATCCGGAAACGTCAACTGAGAACTAGGAAATCAGAACTGGTACTATTGGGATTGGGAAAGCTGTGTGGCAGTAAGAAAGCCACTTTTTGTTCAGGACTGGATTTTCAAACAGGTTTCTACCTGAGACTCCAATAACAATAAGTTATTAATAAGTTAAACACATCATCTGTTATATTGAACTTCCAACTGTAGATCAATCCCTGCTATCCATTTTCACCCAAATGAAGATGGGTTCCCTGTTGAGTCTGGTCCCTCTAAATGATTCTTCCTATTGTCCAGGGAGTTTTTACTTGCCACTGTCACCTTCGGCTTGCTCATCAGGGACAATATCATCATTTTGATTAATACACATTTTCTCACATTTCACACAAATGTCCATAATTTTCTTTTGATTTTCTAAAGGTGCTTTGTGATAATGACCATTGTATACAAATAAAATAAAATTGAATTGAATATTTATTTATAGTGCTTCAACTTGCTATAGAGCATAAAAATTGGTCTTTAAGGAAGTGGATAAATGTGAGGCATGTGGTCTGATGAGTCCAGATCGACCCTATTCCAAAGTGCATCATGGGAAAAGAAGGGAAGGGAAGTGCATTAAGCAATGCACACATCATGCTTGGTCAGGTCTAGTCTCAACAACGTTACATGGCAATAAAATGAAGTCAGCTGATGACCTGAAGGTACAGGTTATCTTATAAATGCATTTTTTTATTTTCTGAATGCACAGGTGTATTCTAGGACTCGTGTAAATTTGCGTTCTGAGAATATGAGGAATCATTTTCACGTTATATTTGTTCTTTTACACTTTTTTTTGCATTTACATCTTACTGTTTCTATAGTAACAAATAGATAATCAAAAATTTATACCATTAGCGAGACCATAAAATAAGCGACACCAAGAACTAACTTATTTAAACTGTTAAAATGTCTGACATTTCCAAACTTCATTTATTAAACATTATAATCGCTGGCACATTTCAGACTGAAATCCCCAGCTATTATTACAGAAATAATTTTTATTACATAGTGAACTTATATGCAAGTAGCTTCCTGGAGACGTAGGCGTGGTTAAATTCCACTCTTGCATAACCTGACCTAGAATGCGATTGTGTGAATGTTTGATACTGAAACTGAAAAACTTGTATCTTTAACCTTACTGCAAAACTTTTATTGTTGAAAAAAAAAAAAAGGCCTAAGCTGAACAAGAATTCCTAATGGACCTTAAGTGCTTTTTAACCTAATCTCCTACACCAGCTGCACAGATGCATCATTTTTGTATTATTTTTATTATTATTTTTATTTTCCCTTTTTTATTTCAGTCCGCGCACACACACACACACACACACATAGACATTCTTGGCTTTCACATGCACTGCCATGGATCAGGCACATTAGCAGCTTTGATGTGAAACAAATTCATAATTACGTGATCTCAAATTGAAATTAGTGTGAACCAGAGGAGACTATAGCAGTGAACCGTGTCTATCGAGCATCGTGTTTAAAACACCATTCAGCTCTGTGGAATGTATGTGCTAGGGAGACAGAGAGAGAGAGAGAGAGAGAGAGAGAGAGAGAGAGAGGGAGAGAGAGATGTAAGTGTTATTTTCAGATTGCTGTTTATACTGTTTATATTATTAGTGTAATGTGGAGAAATACATTTGCACAGCAGTGATGATACCACTCCGATAACACATTTGTCTTCATTCACTGATTGGTTTACTCTTGTAAAAAGATAAAAGATACACAAAAAAACAACATAAAACGAATACAAAAATTCATCCGTGGATTTTCAAGGATCAGGCGTTACACTGCAGTGAGCTCCGTCATTCACGCCGTTCTTTAAAACATTTTAACCAAATGTTGCACTGCAGATAAGAGTCTTATCACCACACGGTGCTTGAAATGTCAATCGGTTTTACACCTTCATTCACCAGAAATGTCATCACAAGTCCCGGTTTGACTCGAACAGCCCTTGTGTCAATTTTTTACTATATTTATATATATATATATATATATATATATATATAATATATATATTTTTTTTTTTTTTTTGAATTCATCAAAGTACTACTAATACTATACACACAAACACACTGTCCCGGTTTGAGCGAGGTAGGTCTTTTGATGTCATGCTCTCTGACCGTAGCTGTCTCTCTGATAATGGGAGCACTGTGAGATCACCTAATGGCCTGTGTGTCGTGCCAAGTCAGTGTGTGAAGTTCTGAACGGCTGCAAAGGCACATGGGTAATCAATCTGTTTTTAACAGAATTGGGGCTGGGGGAAATTATTAAGAGAGTGAAAGAGAGAGAGAGAGAGAATTCGTGTTGATTGGCTTAAAGTTTTAGCAACTTGTTCAAATTTTCTGTATATTAGCTTCTAGATATTCGTTCTATCTGAGAATCCAATTTTTCTGTGATTTTTTTGTTGTCCTAATGTAATATCTAATATTCTTATCACATAACATTTTTCTTTTTCCTAATTCCCTGCTATAGCTTGACCCAAATGTAACATCGACAGATTTTCAAAGAATAATTATTATGTAAAAAATTTCAGCAAACTGCTTCAAAAGGTTTACATGATGACGATTCCTTTGTCTACTGATTATAATCAGTGCGATGGATTTTACTTAATTCTGTAATCCAAACAAATCAATGTGGCGAGAGTAAGCATGCACAAGCATTGGAATGAACAAAAGAGTCTCGGTGATGAAGCTTTGAACAAATAAAGCCATGCTGAAAAGAGATTGAAACTCTATCCTCATAACAATGCACACAGCCCAAATAAATCACATTTACTAATGAAAAAAAAAAGAAGATAATTCCTAACTTAAAGATTGAAATTTTGGACAACTTGTAAAAAGAAACACATGAAGAAGATATATGTAGATACAATATATATATATATATATATATATATATATATATATATATAAATGAGTCACTGAGAGTCAGTTAACAGTTAAATTAAAGAAAGAAATTAGAAGGGTTAAAAAGAAAAAAAAATCAAATAAATGATCATGCTGACAGCGGTAGTACATTCCGCTAATTTCTTTGTGTTGCAAAATCACTCCGGCTTATGATAAGTGCTGCGAATTTTTCATAATGTCAATTGAAAATGAAGATGGATCTTCCATTTACTCCCTATATCTGTTAAACCCACTGTGAGAACTGAGATGGAAAGCGCACACCATTAACCCTCAACCCTGCAAACAGTTCATCATTTTAATGGTATGAAGTGTAGAAAGAAAGAATCCTGAGATATCTTTAGCAAATAAGAACCAACATAAAAAAACATGTATAACAGTGTAATAAACATGTAATAATACAATTACTACACATCATAACAGGTAATAATTAATCAACAACCGAAAAACCAAAGGCATTTTGCAGAAAGACGGCTGGTAAAGGAAGAAAATTGGAAAATGAAATGAAGATCCTGGATACGAATGGAATTGAGAAACCAGTGGTGTGATGATAAACGAGTTTGCAGAAAGCCCAAGTCCAAATGAAAGCCTTTTTTTTTTCTCTCTCTCTCACCATCTCCCTCCATCCGAAGTGCGCCTCCACCTCCGCCCCCTTGCCTCTCCTCACTAATGCTAATTTATCAGCATTACATGGAGCTGTCCAACGGCTCGGTCATTAATCCAGTGGAGTCTGGGACCCAGGGGCCGTCAGTCTGGGGAGTGTCTTCTCTCCGTCTGCTCAAATGACTGCCATCGCTCAACAGCCACACGCCCCCACCCCCCAACCCACACACACATACAGCCTAAGGCACTTCACATCTCACACCTGCTTTTGTGTGTTGTAGCCGGTGTGCACACACATACACTCAAAAATTCATATATTGCAATAATCTTTCAAGACAATATTGGGTATAACACAAAAATGCATACACCTACACAGAAAAACACACACTGGAGCACACTCATATTTCATCCTAGTCTAATAATTGCTTTGTGTGACATTCCTGGTTATTGGGTGTGGCAGCAGTGCTCATATACACATCCACAACTACACTGGCACACAATTTTTTATCTTTCTACAACAACAAAAACAAACATTTCCACTCACCTTAGTTATTTTTAAACAAAACAAAAAAAAAGTAGAATTTAAGTAGAACAATGCGACAGTAGTGTCATGCATGTTAGATTTAAGGAGTAACATCCATACATTATCTGTACTGCTTATTCTGCATTGAATTTAGGGAACAAGACATACACTATGGGTCACACACCCAGTCATACACTATGGGTAAATTGGAAGCACCCATCTGCCCCATGTCTTTGGATTGTGGGAGGAAATCGGAGCACCATGAGGAAATCCAGCACGCACATGGAGAACATGCAAGCTCCACCTATGTAGACCCAAAGGCGGCACTGAAACCCTCGGCCCTGGGAGTGCGAGGCCACAGTGCTAACCAGTACGCCATTTTACCATAATGAACTCAAAACTTACTAATGAAAGATTACTAAGATGAGTTAGAAGAAGGGGCAGGGCTTATTCAGAGTTAGGTGATATCAGAAAGTTAACAAAATTTAAACTGTCATTCATTTCATTCTTATATTGATTGGTTCATCTGCCATTTTTATTTCGGGACAAAGTAAATTCTTTTTAAGGCTGCATGTTAAGTGATAAATCATCTCATCATCTCATTGTCTATACCGCTTCATCCTGTATTCAGTATCCCAGGAGACTTGGGGCATGAGGCGGGGTACACCCTGGACAGGGTGCCAATCCATCGCAGGCACACATACATACACACACTCACACACTCATTCACACACTACGGGCAATTTGGAAACGCCAATTAGCCTTTGGACTGTTGGAGGAAAACAGAGTACCCAGAGGAAACCCACCAAGCACGAGCAGAACATGCAAACTCCATGCCCAACTAGATGCAAGGCGACAGTCCATACGTGTCAAAATTATTTAATGAACTTACAAATGACTAGAAAATTATTAAAGCATGTATGAATTTTGTCGAATATATTTTTTTAACTGCTATAATTTCATAAGCTCATTAATGTAATACAGTATCTGTGCTAATGGTATGAAGACCATGGGTAGATGAATCAGTAGCCCAAGAGCCCTGAACAAGAAATTCAACTCATAGTTCTCCACCAAAAAGAAAATGTAATTAAATTTACTTTAAAAAAGGGCACCTAATTAGTCCCATGTAATTAAACTGAGTTACAATAACACAGTTTGTATTCATAGACCTAACATGACTCGATCATACAAAGTATTTTCGAGGCCTTGAATAAAATTAGATACTTATCGGAAATGAGAATTGAATCTTGGTAGCTGGCATTTTGCGACAATCACTTTGTGCTGGTCTGAGGTCAATTTAATAAGATAGAATTTAATTTGCTGATCGAGCTCACCCTTTGTAATTAAATCTATTAATATCTGTACGTTTAGTAACTCGACACTGTATCCATGACATACACAAATCCTATATTCTGCTGCTCTATATACACAGGTGTGAGCAAAAATGAAGTGCAGCGCAAAGCTGTCATGTAGGATAACTCTTATGGAGGCTGGACTCGGTATTGACTTGGACTTAGTTGTATTTGTATTAGGGTTGTCTCAGTCTTAGACGTTGATCTCACAAAATATTATGGACTTTCGTATAACTGGCATTCTTGACTCCAGCCCTATTAGCTTTCCTACTATAAAATTAAAAAAGGATCCTGGTTGCCTTCGAATATATTTGACATGCAATGCAATAAGATGACTCAAGATACCAGTTTATTGGTTAAACATTGACCCCCTAAACTGAAAGGAAAATCATATGAATAGTTTGACAACAAATTATTATCATTCTCCAACACGTATGGTTTTCTATTATAAAATGTTTCATTTGAAAACTGCTATAAAAACATATTTAAGAAATCTGAAACATTCTGAGTAAAGTGTGACGCATCGAGTCATCAAGAGCCAATCGCATCGCTCCTTTATGTCACATGATCAGAGAAGAACTGATACTTCCTGTGCAACACAACAGCTGATGTGAGTGGTCCGAATGGGTTTAAAGGGTTTTTGGAGAATGTTGAAGCCAGGAAAAGGACGTCTACGTTCTGTTACTGCGGTTGCAGTCATTTCAGTAGTAAGAAATTACAGGTTATTCTGTTAAACAGGACAGTATGCAGTTTGATGCTATTTGAATGTGTGATACTGTAGTGTAAGCGCTGTGGGGTAGCAGAGAAATAACGTTACAAAAATTAAAATATGCACAAGTGATTTGTGTACAAGAAACATGATATGCACATGCTGTGTGTGTGTGTGTGTGTGTGTGTGTGTGTGTGTGTGTGTGTGTGTGTGTGTGTGAAGCTATTGCATTCTTTTGTCTGGTTCTGCCCGCTATTTTAGCCCTTAAGGGACTATTACCTGTACTACGATAGGGAGCCGTCATCATGTACTAAAACAAAACTGAAACTTGCTGATGCTGCGAACATTGTATAGTTTTTGCACTGTTTATAATGTTTCTCATAATTTTCAACAATCCAATTGTAATTACAGAGGGTTAGTGCGCGACAAATCTAATTTGCTGCCACTGCTTTCTGTTTGACTCTCACTACAAAATCACAATCAAACCACGAGTTGGCTATATTTTTAAATTAAAACTCAACCATGATATTATTGATACTAAATTGCATACTTAAATAACTGGAAACATAACTGCAGGCTGATTTATCCATTGTGACAAAACTGTGAGGGATTTATAGCTTTTTGAAAAAATAAAATCATACTTGTATAACAGTCACTATCCCAGGAGATTTAGGGCACGAGCTGGGGTACACCATGGACAGGGTACTTGTATAACAATTTAACAAAATAATTTGGCATTTGTGCTTTTTATCACCCTTATGACTCAAAGAAAACATGCACAAAATATCAGTTTGAAATACTTTTCTCAGGAGTTCTCTCAAACTGTTCATATTTTGTTCCTTTGTTCTGTAATAATGCACTTAACTTGCTCAGTATTTGTTATTATAATTTGCTTCCAGTTTTGAGGCCAGTTGGTTCTGGGAATCCAAACCATGTAACTAAGCAGCTCTATTTCTTTTTGTCCATGGTAATAAGTTGATGTTTTATTCATTCCTGGAAGTGCTACACAAAATGATACAACTATATATTTGATGTACAACTGACTGCACAAGTCTTGCACAAGCTAATCCTTTGTGTTCATGAATTTGCATGGGGAACATATTGAACAGCGTATGTTTCGGAACCAGAGTGTACCTGACAGAATATCTAGGACATTTGTGAAGGGGAAGAAAAAAAAAGTGTCTCTGACTTACTGTCAGCTGTGCAAGGAAAATGCGTCGGAAGCTGCAATAGGTAAAATCCAGTTAACGTGATGACAGTGGAAGTTACATATACGTAGTATAGGTTCATTGTGTCGATTAAATCTTGAGAGGTGGAAAAAAATGGGAGACTAATAAACAAGGAGAGTATAATGAAAAAAATAATTTTGAAAATTAATACTGGTTAAGATATGACCACTAACCCTAATCCTAACCTTATAATTTGCTAAACATACTTCATCTTTAAACAAATCAGTTCATTAATCAAACCAGACAGGAAAAAGAAAAAAACAAAAAAATGCATAAAGATACTGTAAAAGTTTTTCCTTTCTGAACTGACGTCTCTAGCCCTGAAGCTACAGTGGTCACCAAATCGGAATGGTTATTACCGTCGCGCTCACCGCCGTTTAAAGGCGACAGCGGCCAAAATAAAT
>JAQMYL010000018.1:12683213-12694797 GCA_030014365.1 Clarias pachynema
ACGAGTACGAGTACTTTAGAAAATGTGGTATCGAGGCCGATACCCGATACCGGTATCGGTATCGGTGCATCCCTATTCCTGAGTGTCCCAGTGGTAATCACATGTTGTTCTCACTGCAATGAGCAGAGTTCTAATCCCAAGACAAAACGTCAGGGGCAATCGTTCAACGTTATATCATTTCATCAAAAATGCAAACTTCCCAAAACAAATTAATACCAACATTGTCCCAATGTCTGCACCGTGATGAATTAACGGCATCACAATATTTTGCCAACCAACTTGCTGGCTTGTGACTCAAAGGTTTAACAGCTGATTTAACAACTCCTACCAACCTCTACTAAGAGATTGCAAGAAATCATTGCGAGGTAAACTAGTTGCTATGTCTCAGTGGTTAAGGTTCACATATACTGTAAGTACAGTAGGTTGTGTGTTCAAATCCCAGCACAAACATACTGGGTTATTGAGGAAGGCCTGTCAGCTCAGCTGTGTCCTGTGTTGAGTGTGTTAGTGTTATGCCAAGTAAGACCTTTACTGTTTTATAGCAGTTTCTTGAACAGTATATTTGTTGCCAGCACAATTTTTACACAGTGGAAGTAGCTAATATGACCGAGCAGTAATGATGATGAAAAAATAATATTCTCTTAAATAATAAATAAATAAAAACTTTATCTGGTTTTTCTTGCTGAGCCGTCTTATCGATTGAACGAGAGAATTAGAGCAGCCTCAATAGTGTGCTAGAGTCGCACCAGATTTCAATAAATAAACGAATAAATCAATAAAAAGTTTGCCCGTCCTGTTATAGTACTGTAATTGCAATCCGTTGGAACGCTTCGCCGGCTCTGCATCTGAACGTTTGACACTAGCTGACGACCCCTGCAGTATACGTGCGTAGGAGAGTAAAAGCAAACGGCGTTAAATGTGCTGAAAGTCTCTCCAGTTCAGCTTGACATACAGCGCCATATGAAACGCCACATCAATCTCTCATCGCTGTCAGAAAATTCTCATCTATGGTACGTGTTGTAAAACAGCTCATACACTTGACATCAGCAGCTGTAAACACATCTGCCATGTTTCACCAGCGAGTGTGATATTAAATCTGCAACGATTCCACACTCTTACTTTTCGGTAACATAAAAAAAAAAGGTACAGCATGAGAAACACAATGATGAGCTTTTCAGCAGGCGAGAAAAAAAAAATGGCTAAAAATAGTTATTAATCTTGCTGAGATAATATATAATTATATCATAAATAGTCAAATAAGGAATACTTAGCCCTTAAATCAATGAGCATTTAGTCTTTTTATTATCATTATTATTTTTATTTTATTCCTATACTTTAATGAACATAAACAGACTTGCAATAAAGTTAAATAGTGTTAATTGATTTTATTTCATTTTAATCTATATAAACATAGAATAAATAAATGAATTAAAAATAATGGTACACCTTGGACGGAAGGCCAACCATCGTAGGGCACACACACAAACACTCACACACTCATTCCAGGGGCCAGAGTTGCCCCCGATGGCACAAGCGAGACGCAAAACCTAGGTATTTTCTTTGTGGTAATGTTATTGCTGTTTGCTGTATACTACAACATTTTCCACAGCAACTAATGAAAACTAATTGAACAGGCCGAGTGAAGCATTTATTAAGAATTTTAACAAGCGAGATAGATTTTGTTGGATTTCATTTAAACGCAGTCATGAGAAAAGTTACAAGTGCTCTCATCCGTTACCCCAAGCCTAATCGTTGCTAACTTTTCCTTTCGCTTGACTCATTAATTTGCAAGAAGGCATCAGCGGCTGCACTGGGAAGCATGTGGAACGACTGCAGGCTGTGATTGAGATGAAACGGCTGCTTGGTTACTGGAGGAGATGAAAGGTGGATCGGATATCCAATCATCAGCCCTCAATCAATAATGGCTTCTTATTAGAGCCAATTAGAGAGGAGCTTCAATGGAGAAGATGCAGGCATGCACCAATGCCCACACCCACACACACACACACACATACACATACACACACAGTAATAAACATGTGTCATCGGAGAGTGCTTAAATTCTGTGTGGGGGTTGGGCACATGTTATTAAACCTCTGGTAGCCTGGTTCACACACACACACACACACACACACACACACACACATGAGACATAACCATAATTTCATTTCCTCTTGAACAGCATGTGGTTCGACTGCTGCCACTGAGACTAGATATGGTAAGACCTTGACACATCAAAGCTCTCAAGGGGACATGGGTGCTCCAGGGAAATCATGGCAAATTACAGCAAATGAACGTGTGTGTGTGCTTTTGTGTAAATTTGTGTGTTTGTTCCTTTGTGTGTGTGTGTGTGTCCCATTTCATTACTCCATTTAACATGACCCTGTCTACCGACCCTCCCACTTGGATCACGTCATTTAGAAAAAAAAGAGCTCCGTTTGAATGACAGACAGGCAGAGGCACACACACACACACACACACACACACAAATGCCACTGGGTAAATCCATCAATCCAAAACGTCATTGCCAACATGCATTTAAAGGAAATAACCATTTATAGATCTTGGAAGCTGTGCAGATTTGTGCTACTTGCTGTCACTCAAATGAACACAACATCAGCCTCCAGTAGCTTAGGATAAGCACGTCAACGCTGATGTTTAAAAAAGCAACATTAACACTACAGAACAAGAAGCCTGTCAGGTCTCGGTTTATTATTGCAAGATCTGTTGTAGAATTCATTCATTTGTTATGAATTACTCAATCAGGACAATGAAGCTAATTGAAAAAGTAGTAGAAAAGGTAGAAAGGTACAGTATGCAATTACAAGAGCGAGTGAGGTTAGTTAGTAAAAATCTAACACGATTCCTCTTCAAGTAACTGTCAAATCTCTGAATCTCTTTCATATAGCTATTTATACCAAAGTGCTGTTGATTTCTCGAATATGATTATTCAGAATGTGTTGATTCATGTTCTATACATATTCCAGCAGCTCTGGCAAACAGTGGCAGCTGTAATTCATTTCAATTCAATCACAAGTTTACAAGAATGTGCCAATTTCCAGGTGCTTGTATGGAGTCCCACATAATCTAAGTCTAATATTATTTAACCCTTTAACATTCTGCTCAACTACATACTATATAAGCTAACACTATATCTTGTTAAAAAAAAAAAAAAAAAGTTGGACTTAACCCTATTTGAGTCATCTCTACCACTTGGTTGAGGTAAACTATGCAATAGTCTGTTTTTTTCAAATTGTTAGAAGTATACCATGAAAAGTAGAGTCTATCTAATAGACAAAAAACATTTGTGTTGTTGCAGCAATATAAACACCAATCAGCCTTATAATTCCAGAAGACTTCTGGGGGTGTCCGGCACCAGGACTTTAGCAGCAGACCCTTTGGGTGCTGTGGGTTGTTGATTTGGGCCTCCATGGATCTGACGTTTTGGTCCGGTGCATTCCATGAATTCTTAGTCAGATTGAAATTTAGTCAATTTGGAGGCCAGATCAACAACCTTGAATTATTTGCGTGCCCATATGCAGCAGGCTGTGATGCGCTGGGTGTTCTGATACCGTTCTATTGTGGCTGGCATTGATTTTATTTTCATCAATGTGTATAATGTTGACTTTTCGGTTTTGTGTGGGATCAGAGCTGAGCTAGAGGAACCTGGCCACACACACACACACACACACACACACACACACACACACACACACACACACTTACCAATAAGAAACATCTCAACCATTTGGAAGAGACCTACATATTGACTATTGTTGTTATTTTTATGTCTTAAGGAAATAAAAAAATTACAACAAAGGGTTAACAACCTATTATAATAACCTATATAATTACTAATACTGTAAATATTTCTGCAGGGGGACGAATGTGTAAAATTTATGGAAGTCGGTTGTGTAACAATGCTGTGACAGAAATAAAGATGGCTGGTAATGACGAGGGATCAGTTGTTTAAGAGCACCTATAGCAGATGTTTACTATAACTAATATGTCTTTTGGAATTTCCACATTAAATGCAACCACAATCAGTTAAAAAAGTACAAGGTTAATTCATTATTGGCAAATTACTGTGGTATTAAAGAAGAAAGTACCTCAGGGCACGGCGTTATTGGAACTTAGTCAACGCTGAGGTGGGAACACTAATTCCTGCACTAGATCACTGAATGCTCTATTTTCCTACAACATCACGGCAAACGAATCGTGTGCACTTTCAAGGTTGTTGAGAATTCAATAAGACAGCATTACCGTGATTCTATTTATGTAATGTTAAATGTGTACATGGCAGGTCAGCGAGGAAGAACTTGGAACAGATGTGACATGTTAAATAACTCATTAAGAATGCAAGCTTAATGGTTAAGATTTACTTTTGGACATGTTGGGTCTCGTACTTTGTGAGCATGAGAAATCATTTATCTCTATTCTGGGAATATAATCGGCATTAGTTTCAGTTATCAGATGTCACTTTGTTTAACAAGTTCTCACATTTCCTTTCATTTCTGCTCCTTACCTGAATGTCACTTTTATTTGGGGAATGGTGGGCCGCTGCTTTAACCGTATTAGCAGAACAACACTATTTTAGAGTTCAGTTAAATCTAATATTCATTTTATAGCTCGCTATTTATTGTTAGTATTGCTAACGAAAAATACAGTATGTACCTTTAAAATCTGGTATTCTATAGATGCAAACCCAAAGCAATCGCAATAAGTAATGAAGTATCGGAACAGGCTTTTAGACAGTGACACGGATTCCCCCATGTCAACAAGGGCATGCTGTCTAAATTAATGACACCCAACTGCCCTTGAGTCACAGCCTGTTCAGAAACCACACTCGGTCTCATTTAGACATGACGTCTTCGCCTTCTCATTCTCCATCCCTCTCAGTTCTTCTCCTCTTTCCTATCTTTCTTTTTTTCCCCTCTTTCCGACTAGCTTTTAAAAAGCATCATTGTACAATTTGGCCTCGTTTCGCTCATCCCCGTTTCAACAGTGATAAAACCACGGCGTATGAAATTCTCCCTAATTTTACGATGTGGATAATAATGAGGAGTAATCCTTTAAGACTGAACACTGGCAAGATTGAACACGAGCTGCCTGGAACTCTACTGGAGTGAAGGTGACATTAGTTTTTTTTTATTATTATTATTATTATTATTATTATTATTTTAGAGTTAAAAAGGAACATTCTTTTTTTTTCACACTTAAAATTCACGAGCTTTGTTTTAGAATATAATCTGGGTTGGACACATAATAAATCGATTAGCTAGTCCACCAGATAAGACAAAGTCCTAATGCGCTGCCCAAGCCCAAAGTAACACCTAATGTAATTTAATTCAAATAGCATGACAATCAGATTAAAAGAAAATGTTACTTGAGCCTAGCTTCTTGTGTCATTTATCATTGAGGTGTTTAAATCGGAGGTAACTTGTGTGTTCTGTTAGCATTAAAGCTACAATATATAATGTTTTTTGCGCTACACCGATCTTGTTGGGATTTTCTCTGTATCCCTGGCGCAGATCTATGATTTTTAATCATCTTTTTAAGCAAACTGATATGTTTTAGTATAAATAGACCAACTTGTATAAATTTGTGCATGTCCCTTTAGGGTTAAGGGTTCGAATTCCTCGTACCGGTAAGTGTGCGGGAGTTTGCATGTTCTCCTTGTGTTTGGTGAGTTTCTTCTTCATTTCTAAATTTTCAATAGTGTCTGTGAGTGTGTGGGTATCTAGGCCTGTGTGCCCTGCGATGAATTGGCACCTCATCCAGGTTGTACCCAGCTTTGTGCCCCAAGTTCCCTGGGAAAGCCTCCAGGCTTCCTGCGACCGTATACAGAATGAGTGAGTGAGTGAGTGAGTAAGTGAGTTAATATGTTGACAGTGAACAAACAGATTAAATAAAGCGTTTCCCTTGGGAAAGTCAACTTGGTCTCAAGTTAAGTAAAAAAATAATAAAATAAAAAAACGACTCAACAGCCTACTGAACCTGCTTGTCTACCAGGTAACCTTAAAACAAAACAAACAAACAAAAAAAACCCTGACGTTAGCAATTTATCCACCCCTGATCATTAAAGTATTATATTTAAACCCTATAGCACCGATGATCATCTAAGTGCTATCACACCCACAGATATCAGCTTTAATGTTCTATTCACACTTGCATTATAATCACTGAAAATAAGGCCTAATACACTCCGTATAAGTAGACCGCATGAACTTGATAAGATTTCTGTAACGTTAGACTTGTACACGATGTGCCAGGGAAGAAGAAACCGAAGACAGATGTAACATGTTAAATAACCTCTCTGGAATGCAACTTTAAGGGGTCAGATTCGCTCTCGGACATGTGGGGTCTCGTACTGTCTGAGCGTGAGAGAATCTAGCTCCAGTCCATCTCTACTCTGAAGATATGATCAGCATCCTTTGTATCAGATATCAGTTTGCACTGCCTACACACTGCCTTCATCTTAGATAGACAGATGTGATGAAAAGAAAAATGACACCACTACAAATGTTTATGGAATGTATGATAATGTATATGCGTTTTAAAAATTACTCATATCTGTGATTAATATTGCTGTATAATCTGTAACAAGAGAAAAAAAAAGAAAAGGAAAAACAGTATAGTCTTTTGTCCTGTATAGAGCATGCAGGTTAAATACAGATGTGCGAATGAGATTGTAAATCTTCCAAGGTTCAGAGTTCAAGAGGCCACTTCAACACTGCAACAACATCCATCATGCAATGACCTGCAACCCCAGGGGTCCTCTCTCTATATATACATATCTATCTATCTCTCTCTTTATCTATCGCCCACTTTCTCATTCTCTCTCTCTCTCTCACACACACACACTCTCTCATTTACAAAAGCCCATAAACAAAGCTTGGACATGATGGATCAATATTTGATGGCTGGTCGTTGCAGTACAGAAGAAGCGCATTAAACATTGATGTGGCCCCAGCTATGATCGATACAGTGGACCTCTTCACACAATTACAAGTCTGCACGCGCACACACACACACACAATGTACAAATTGGCCGTGGTCCAGCTGATGCTCCACGGCACACGCTACATCATGACTGAAATTTAACAAACACTTTGATGGGAAAGAGCACTTCATACACCCATACACACTCCTGAATGATGAGCTTTTCAAGACAAGCTACGATATATGAAGGTCTGCACAAAATGAATCTTTCTTGCTTTCTATCTTTCTATCTTTCTTTCCTCTTGCTCTCTCTTACTCACTCGCTCCAATTCCAATTCAAAGTTCATTTTCATTTCGCCGCCAGGTCTGCTTTCTAGTACAGTATTCTCGAAGCGCGTATATAATAGTAACAAATACACAAGATTCAAATAAATCAATACCAATGACCATGTTCTACTACCAATAGTGCAATAGTGGCAATGTAACTAATGTTTGTTCATTATTTACAAGAAGAGTCTAACCAAAAATGCACATGTAGAATATACACCGTCATCTTGACCTCCAGGTTCCAGGTTCAATTCCCTGTGTGTCTGTGTGCATGGAGTTTGCTTGTTCTCCTTGTGCTTTGTGGGTTTCCTGGTGGGAGTTGCTTAAGGGGTCGGGTTGCCAGCTTAACGTGCGATTGCCATTCTCACACTACAAGCAATTTGGGAACACCAATCAGCCTAACCTGCATATCTTTGCACTGTTGGAGGAAACCAGAGTACCCAGAGGAAACCCACCAAGCACCGGGACATCATGCAAACTCCATGCACACAGACTAGAGCCAGGAATGGACACCCGGCCGTGGGCCACAAAAAGAGCACATTTATTCCATAGTGCTTGAATTCTGCATTCTGATTGGACAGAATTTTTTTTAATTTTTTTTTTATCTCGGACAACAAGGGTTGGCTATGAGGTCAGTCACTGGAAACGTATATTACTTATGTCATATCTCCATGTATAAGACAACGGATAAAGAAAAATATACTGTATGACAACAGAGAACATTTCCTTTATCATTCCTGAAAGAAATGTGTAATGTATTAGTAATTCCGCTCTGTTTAATAGTGGTGTATTTTTACAAAAAATTATGAGTATTATTATTCCTATAAAAATCTAGCAATCGCTCGGACGGGATATTAGTGAGTGTACTTACAATTGAGTTTAATAGACGTACCATTTTAAGCAATAAACAAAACACGAAGGATAATGGTCTGGTTTTATTGCTAGCTCTGAAATGTACAGAAGAGCAAGAGCTTCTTTTCTAACACTCCATTTTTCATTTTGTCATATTCATAAAAAATATAGCATGGAGATGTAGTGGGAACAGCAAAGGCAGATTTCAGAGTCCTAGAATGCACTGCGGCTAAACAACAGCGAGTCAGGGGGGCACGGTAGGCTAGTTAGCGGTCTGCAAGATGACACGCATTAAGGTGATGGTGGTACAGTATTACAGTATCATACAAGGTGAAGCTTTGTTACTGTATTTATTTGAAGAGGGTGTAATAAACCATTAAAGTGCTGCTGCGGGTTGAAGGACTAATTCCTACTGGTGCCACTAATTGAGCGGCATCGTGGGTAATGTGCAGTAGATCATCCAAAGTGAAAACAATCCAAGTGAATAAATATCTCAGGAACACTGAGCCTGAGGTGAGAATCAGAATAAACCAGCCTGAATAAACCAACACCGTCCACACACTCGTTCGCACCCCCACCCCCACTTCGATTTAGAGGACCCCATAACCCTACTAGCATTATTTAAGAAAGCGAAAGGAAATCTGAAAAATTGGAGAGAACCCATGTGGACACCTGAAGAACACGTTCACACACACACATGATGCAAGAATGATGTAACACGGTCTGAGAAATCAATTTTAGGTTATGATTTGGGGAATAAAACTAGTGGGAGGCACTTTATACTGCACACGCTACATAATATAGATTTATATAGATTATGGACAGAGTGTGGTTTAAAGAGTGTATACTCATAAATTTTCCATAGCCTTTAGAGATGAATGGTCTTACGCATACACACACACACACACACTTATCACCTCCGTTCACACCCACTCCTCACACTGACAGGGTGTGAATTAATTCTGGTGTGGGTGTTCGTGTGTATATGTGTGTGTGTGTGTGAGAGAGAGAGATGGGGTTAGAAAGCTGATGCTTGGCCTTCCTAAGAATAGAAGGGAAGTCCCAGACGGGGGAAGGCTGGCATGGCAAGTCTATAAGGACCAGGCAAAATCAATATGGAAGTAAAAGGGAGGGAGAGTGTGTCAGGAAGTGAGGAGTGCAAAAAATAGGTAAGAATGCAAGTATGACTCACAAACAGGCTAAAATAAAAACCTTGCTTCTCCCTAGTTTGCCAGATAGAGATAATAAATACAACAGCAGACAGAACATTAAACAGAAATTTATATTACAGCACTATAACAACCAAGTTAGACTGAATAAACCATTCAGAGTTTGATCCTGACATTTCTAGATGATTCATTTATGCCTCGTCCATCCGATACCCAATGAGGTTTTATTTCATCATTTATCAAAAAGTAATAAGTCGACGCTTGTTATTCAGGAATACATTATTTACGAGCGACATCAATCATTTTAGCTGCCTTGGAAAATCTTGTTATGAATATGCAGTGGAGCAGCTAAGGAGGTGGAGATATTTCAGGTTTGAGCCCTCCCACTCCAATATACTCCTAGTCAATACGCAAGCAGTCAAAGGTTTGGACGCACCTTTCTAATTCCATGATTTTTATTTCTTTGTAAAAAAAAAAAAAATGGTGAAGGCATCCAAAATATGCAAAAATCTTCTCTGAATAATTGATATTGAGACACGTCTGCTGCAGTGTCCTCTGCACCATAAAGCCTTCAGAACGACTCTAATCTGTGATGCTGTTAATTGGTGATTTTTGAGGCTGGTAGCTCTAAATTAACTTCTCCTCTGCAGCAGTAAGTAAGTGTTAGTCTTCATAAAGCCAGTTTCATCATGGTGCTTGGTGGATTTTTTTCGAATTGCAAAAACCTTTCCAGAAGAAACTATAATCTTTGTGTCTCAGATTAAAAACTGACTGTTTTTGATGCTTAATTACCTAATGCCATATGTGTTACTATATATTTTTCTTCTCTTTAAATGCCTGTTTGTGAATGTTTAACATAAAACACACATACAGAGCAGAGCAGTTCATTATTTCTATCTTTTATGATCGTTATTACGGCCCATTACACTACAACCATGGTGTTTGGTGTCAGATAACACATTTTGTACTGCGGTATTTGTGCCGTAATGATGCTCATATAATCACGATTCCATATATAGACCTCAAATAAACATGTGCAATCGTTTGTTTAATCATATTTGCTTGCTATTAGCTGCTATGGTGAGAAACGGGATTATTGGAATTCATGCATTTTCAGCGTTTCCTAGATTTAGACGACAGCCTGTGAACTAATGCCGGAAGAAAAAAAGTGAAGATTTCCATAACTCCTCAGTATTATTAGTGCATTATTTAAATCGTTTTCAGTAGAACTATTATAAAGGTATTTCATGGAAACACTATTAACATTGCAAGACCCTGAATGATTAAATACAAGTGTGCGTCAAGCTTATCTTGCTGTTTAGTAGAGCTGTGCAACTTAATTGCTTTTGCAGTTTAATCAATTTTTTTCTTGGTCCATTTTTTTATATTAATTACATTTTTGCAAACGTTAAATGGTTTAAAATTTAAAAATTGCTTAAAAATATAGCACCAAAACAACAACAAAATTGTTTGCATCTTCTTCAAATATTCACTCTTTGCGAGAGTATTGCTGCATTTTTGTTTTGTGTTTTCGTGGATGATTGGTGCATTACCGCCACCTACTGGACTGGAGTGTGGAACAATGGATACAACACAATGGTTCACTCACTCATCGTCTATAATGCTTTATCCTGTATTTTGGGTCGCGTGGGCCCTGGAGCTAATCCCAGGAGGCTTAGCACATGAGGCGGGGTGTCAACCCATGCAGTGCACACACACTACGGGCTATTTGGGAACACCAATTAGCCTAATCTGCATGTCTTTGGACTGTGGGAGGAAACCAGAGTACCCGAAGTAAACCCACCAAACACGGGGAGAACATGCAAACTCCATTCACACAGAGATGGGAATCGAGTCTGGCCGGTAATCGAACCCGGACCCTGGAGGTGCAAGACGACAGTGCTAACCACCACACCACCGTGCCGCCCACAATGGTTCAATGTTTATTAAATTGTTTTGGTACATTCAATACCAAATAAGAATACACCCGCCTGAAATCAGACAATAAGCCTTAGTGCTATTAAATCAAATCATGAATCGAATTAACAGTCGATGTATGATTCGCATTTCTACTATTTAGCATATTTCCCAGAAAATCTCTGAATAATCTGCCACTGATCATATACTATAGATGCGTGGAAGTGGTAGTATCATTAAATTTTTTTATGTACATGCTTCAAAAACATACAGTACCATAAATACATAGTACTTGTGTACCAGGGCTTGACATTGGCACCCGCCCACCCGCCAAATGCGGGTAAAATTCAGCTGTGGCGGGTAATAACTTTAGTCTC
>JAQMYL010000018.1:12712168-12733423 GCA_030014365.1 Clarias pachynema
TTACTTTATATTTTGTGTTAATTATTTTTATGTATTTATTTTTTTGGGCTGTGGAACAAATAATTTGAATTTCCATTGTTTCCTATGGGAAAATTAAATTTGGTTTACGAGTGTTTTGGAATACGAGACCGCTTCCGGAACAAATTATGCTCGTAATCCGAGGTTCCACTGTACTGTATATTCTCAAATACTCTTTCCAATCACCACAGTTAAAAAGAGAGTTTCGTCAGCTCAAACCTTTCCAGCCATTCTCCTTTTGACCTCTTTCAAAACAACGTAACTGGCCACTGTTTGTTAATACTATGTGTCTAATGCCAAACCGCATAAAAGGACACGCTTGTCTCTCCTCGGTTTGGAGTGCAAGTTGATTTCTCCAGAGGTGCATTGTTCCCAGATAGAGCTTACATAAAATCCTCCAGCGCTCCATGTTTTATATTCTGCTGGAGTATATTCAGAAAGCACTGTAGGGGTTCACAGTAAGGTCTGTGGCATCTAGACATTTTCCAAATCCGCACAAACAACATCTTGTTACACTAATGAGCTCTCGTTCTCAATCAGGGTGTGAACCCAAATAACTGAAACTGTTGTGGTTCTTGACTGAGGAGGAAAAAAAAGAATGACATTCAGTCTCTCAGTTGAGTTACTGGGTAACACTGTTAGACCATGAAGGTCTCAGATATAGGGCAAGGTTTTCAATTACTACATCAGCCTATGTTAGAAAGTGCATATACTGTACCATAACATACAAGGCAATGTCTGACTTTGAAAATTTAGCTTAAAAGGTAAAATTGAAATGCAAATTCCTGATAGAAGGGAATGGAGTTACACGGGGAAATACAGTACTGAAAATATACAGTATATAGGCCTATATATATTTTTCTCAGTACTGTAATATACTGTATATATTCATATATTTAGATTTAATGACAAAGTTTTTTTTTTTCCCACAGCATAAGTTTAGTGTACATGAATTATGTTGTGGAAAATATATATATATATATATATCATTAAATCTAAATATTATGAATAGTTTGACAGCAAAACGAGATAAAAGACATCTTTTTCTAGACCTTCATTTGGCAAATTATTGTCTGCAGGCACGTTTTTGTTGAAAACTGCTACAAATTCTTCAAGTACTGGTTTTGGTGAATTTAAAAGTCATAATGCACTTTACTATTTACAGAAGTAATATTAATTTAAAAAAAAGAATTAAATGGTTTATAAAATAAAAAAAAATAGGCAGAGAAATAATGATACATATGATCGCTTTGTGTGCAGAGAGACGTGAAAAAATGTCTGTTATATGCGGGAAGCTGTTGTGTTTGATACACCTGGCAATTTCGTTCATCCTTTGTTATTGAGATTTCTGAAATCTATTATAACCTTATGGGACCTTAAGGTGCTGCCTTTCAGTGAAACTATTGTTTTTAATCTTTCTCATGACCTTCAGCAAACTTTGCAATTAAAAAAAGTTGGGGTGCAATAAAACTCAACACTTTTTCGAAGTTGCTGCCAGCGACTCACTACAAAGTCACAATGAAAGTTTTTTTCCACTCCAATTTTTCCATTTTGATTTATTCATTGTGATAAAACAGGTGGAATTAGGGTTTTGCAAAAATCATCCATAATTCATAAAATTCACACTGATATAAAAAAATATATATATTTTGCTTGTAATGCTTCTTGCTTCTTTTGAATTTTTTTTAATTAGATATACTTCAGTTTGCAGCAAACTGTTCATATCTAAATATAGTTAGTCCAAATTAGACCTAAACAAGAATAGAACTGTGATACCACAGTTTATATAGTACCACAGTTTATACAGTATATAAAAGTGTATATATACAAATTTTAACCAATGTGAAATATTTTGTCACATGCAAAAATGTAAACTTTTCTATTTTCATTCCAATTATGATGTGGAAAAAAAAAAAAAAAAACATGCTGTAAGGACAGCCTCTGGCATTGCTGCCTCATCGCTCAATGGTCTCCGGTTCGACCATGCTTGGATTACAGTCCGTGTTCAGTTTTGCATGTCATTATCTTTCATCAGAAACGGCTATATATCTCACTTTAGCCCAATCTTCTAGCACAACGGGAACTAGAAGACACTTCAATGTCATCCTCTTTATCCACACACAGTGCCATCGGAGTAAACGTGCACAGACAGAAAGAAAACACTATCATCGTAAGCCGACCCAGCAAGGGCGAGACCCAGCGTAATGGTGTATTTAACGGTTAGTGGGAGAGCAAGTATGATGCGAGTGTATGTGTGTATGGAGCGTCAGAAAATGAAACAGAAATGTGTGGGTGAAGATAACAGCAGTGCAATTGATAAGAAAGCTCAAAACACTCCCACACACCAAGTGATCTTTCTTATAAGAGAAGAAAATGCCCTGGAGTTCAACAATTCTTTAAATCCTCTTTCACAGAGAACTCATCCAAGGATTGCTCCGCCATTTTCGCTTCATCTGTAGCCGCACAGTGGATCTGCCGTACTCGATATCTGATAATGGAGGTATTTTAATACAGTTCTCACCTCGCCTCCACCTGCCCTGGGGCTTAAAGGAAGTTGAGGTAAACACAACACTGGGTAGCGCGAACAGCTTCAAACGCTCCCACCGGATCATAGATAAAGGAAGACCTTTCCCACATAATGCGTGCCTCTTTCCCCCCACCCCATTTTTCTAATGGTGTCACAGCAAACCAGCAGCTTACTCTACTTTACTTCATTTTATTTCAACGCAAGTATGCTAACAACTAACGGAAAACTTTACCTTTTTACTTATGCTAAAATGCTAAGATGTTCCTTCTCTGACACTGATAGCAACAAATTTTATTTTCTCTATTGCTGATACATATATGGTTTTTTAGTATCAGAAAAATGCAAAAAAAGATTTTATTTCTCACTCACTCACTCATCATCTAAACTGCTTTATACTGTATTCAGGGTCACGGGGGGCCTGGAGACTATCCCAGGAGACTTAGGGCACGAGGCCGGGTACACACTGGACAGGGTGCCAATCCATCCCGGGGGACACACACATACACACACTACGGGCAATTTAGGAACGCCAATTAGCCTAATCTGCAGGTCTTTGTACTGTGAGATGAAACCGGAGCACCCAGAGGAAACCCACCAAGCATGGGGAGAACATGCAAACCCCATGCACACAGAACCTGGGATCCTAGGAATTGAACTCACACCCTGGATGTGCAAAGCAACAGTGCTAATCACTACACCACTGTGCTGCCTAATTTTATTTCTACTATACATCTGTGATTCTGTGATTCTCAGTCATCCAGGTTTTTCTTTAAAGAACCTACTTGGATGAGTAGTGAAACATTTCTATTATATATTTAATATAATCATAAACATAGTCTTTAAAGCTAGCAAGTATTATTTTGAGTTAAATGCTACACTATTCAAGCCGGAAACACTCTCTCTCGCCCTCTCTCTCTCTCTCTCTCTCTGGGCATGTAGCCTGGACGGTGTTTTGACCTGAAATTGAAAAGTAATCGGTGGCTTTAGATGCATTTCCTGACAATACCAGCAATGAATAATGAAGAATTTTTAAAAACAAAAACAACAAGTGGAGGCTGCCCAGGGCTGGAATACATGACAGTTTAGAATTGTTATCCCAGTGTGGTTTGTCATAACATGATTTTTCTGACACACAAGGGTTTCAGTCCAATCTATTCTGGCAGTAAAAAAAATAAAATAAAAAAAAATAATATATATATATTAGACGTAACTGAAACCATCATTGTGCAAACACTTACTCTGGTACTTTCCCAACCACCCAACCAAACAACAGAAAAAACCCATAAAAATCTACAGTAGACCTAATCTGATTAAACGTGCAAATCTTCCAGCTTGAATTGTAAACGCCAAAAACAAACCAGATTTGAGCTGCGACACTCGCATCACTGTCAGCTCTTTTAACATATCAATGTTTTGCATCGAATTCTGCCTCACATGGAATTCACTTTGGATGAAAGCTTCTGCAAATCAATAAATGTAAACATAAACATCAATGTAAATTTGGTTAAATACAGTGATCCCGCATATACAATACTGCTGCAGCACGAGAAAATCAGTTTTCAAGCCTGTTGGAATCCCAGGCTTTGATATGAAAGCCTACTAGACAAGCAGCTAATGTGCTTCTGAGATAATGCCCCAGTCATCAATAAACACATTAAACACATTACAGCTTGGCGTCATTGTTACCTTGGAGCTACGGGCCATCAAAGCTCATTTTCCCCCCCGATGTATACTTCTGGAGTCAATAGATATTGGGTTGTGCCTTCTGAGTATTTGATGCTATAAAGACTTGCTGCCTGGTCATTATCCAGGCATGCTAATGAATATATAACAACAATTATTATTTCACAGATCAGCCACAGTTCACGAAATAACACGGACGTTTACTAACACGGAAAAAAACCGAAAAAAAACAAGACGGCACTATAGGTACCGCCAGTCCTTGGCATTGTCTTTTCCTGCGAGGGTTTGTGTCACTATACGTGGGAGGAAATGCATGTAAGGAGATTCATTTCCAGTGATCACATGCTTGTAAATGCAGTGAATCGTATTCCATTTACTCCCACACTCCTGAGCTAGCAGCAAATATATTAAAGGCGAAATTGCTGAGTGTGTATGTGACAGAGGAAGCCTTTAGAGAGTTAGACAGGCAGCACATAGTCTATGACCAACTGAGAGATAAAGACGGTGAAGGAATCGGTGGAAATTGCGAGAACGAGAGAAATGGATAAGGATACTGTGCAGGAAGGAAGGCAAGATGGAGTCGGTGAAAAATATTAGAAAGATGAAGCCTATACTATAATACTGCGCTACATAATATTAGAACCTTATTTATAGTCGCATGATAGAAAAATATTATCAAACGCAACTGATATAGATACTGTGTGGTGTGAAAATGGCTATTAGCTGCCATATTCACAGTGCTGTGAATATCTATTCATGGGTTGATCACAATTTATATGTCCGCTTGCAAAAACTATAGTAGAGTAGAAATGGAAATACAACGAGCAATGAACGGTAAACTTAAATAAAAAGAGATGGTGGAGGTGGTGGTCTTTCAGTTGGTGCGGTGAATAAGTGTCGTTCTCTCAGAATTATAAATCCATCCATGATCCAGTAGTAAAAAAAGTAAAAAATAATAACATTATTATAAGCAATATAATGCTATGAGTTGATTATTTTCCATAAACTGCACATCCCATTCCCGCTTTTTATAGTTACGTTCAACATTATGGAACAAAAAAGTTCCTGTTATAATTACAGCTATAAATAGACATTTAAAGTAATTGTCTTTCTGTTGTAAATAGTAAGACAAAAAAAAATGCAGCTTGTCATGTTACAGAGAAACCACAAAGCAAAAAAGTCACCCAATCCTGCAGACTATCTTGTAAAGGAAGGACCTACTGTATTATGCTAAATCCACTTTACTCATGAAAAAAAAAATCCCTGTTTTTCCATTTCCATTTATTGTGACCTCATAAAAGGAGATACCCTTCCCCTGGGTTGTTTGTTCTCTGAAGGGGCATGTCACTGAAATTTGGAGAAGAAGTGAAATAAAGTGTTGATGCATGAAAATAATGCATTATCTGGAACATTAACAAACACACACACATACACACTTTGGGTGAGCGCAGAGATCAAAGTTACCTTGTTACAGAAATAGTAAAATACGGGACCTTTAAAGTTATAGGTCCATCTTTGATTATAACAAAATACTGAAACATGATTCCTTCGAAAATTGTTCTCGGGAAAACCTCACCGTGTCAACGGTTACACACTTTTCAAACCCATTAATGTGCATACAACAACTGTGCAGTCGCTTAATGGGAGCGGATGAGCGCTTACAAGGACCAACTAGCACCACTGGTTTGGAATACGCCGTAAAGGCTACGCCAGATGGTCGGCCACCGGCGCTTGACAGCACTACGTTGCCCTTCCTAAAAGCGAAAGAGAAAGATAACACGCTATGCAACCTCCCTCCACGCTAATCCAATTAACTAACTTGGCAATTCCTTACTGCGTGTGTATGTGTGTGTGAGTGTGTGTCAGTGGGTTACCGGAGAGAAAGAGGGCATCTTTATCTAAGAATTAGTGACAGCTTAACCTTTATCCACTCTGAATTCTTTCCTTACCACCATGCTCGCTTTCATTTTTTTCCCCGTCTGCTGAATTTTTATATATATTTTTTTAACCTGCTGATGGATGAGAATTTTGTTGAAGTAATTTCAGCACAGCCTCACATATTATGAGCTGTGAGAAGACCATTATTTACACTGGCAAAATGCCATGGAAAAGCACAAACAACTTCACACAGTCAATTTCCATGGCCTACATAGTGTACGCTTGCACTCGCCACACACACACACACTTTAAGCTTTCTTCACTTTTTGTCCTGAGCAAGCTTTTTTTTATTTTTTTTATTTCGGTGTGTGTGTGTGCTTCCTAGATTCAAGGCTGCGCTTTACAGAACAGCCTGATGACCATGAACAAGCTGAGTCATTGTGCGAAGCTGAACGTCCACACTCGATATAGCTTTGTGCTGTAACTTGATCCTTAAGAAAACAGAGCACATGATGAAGAAGAAATCCACTCACTCGTTAAAAGAAATAAAGAATTTACTGGATGTTCTCTGGGCACAAGGGATAATAGATAATGATATCAGGGAAGATATTATTACTGTACGATATTCGCAGGAGCCTTTAATTACTGGACAGTCCCGAATGATGCGCAGAGAACAGATAGGAGAGAAGCGGTAAGTAAGCGGACTATTTTTACTTAGCGAATTATTTTTCGCACGCTCTCAGAAGATTAATGTTCGGCAAAGAAAATGAAGATATACACATACATCATTAAAATGTAATTGCTGATGCCCACTCGACTGGCACGACGCATATCCGACTGGAATTTTTAAGGAAACGTACTGACCCCGGAGAGACGGTGAAGAAGGAGAAAAAGAAATATGGTGCACGAGAGGGAATCCATCGCTCTGCTCGCTCCGACTGAGAACAATAGTTTAATAAAAAACGGTGGTTGTTAAATTCATGGACTTTTATAAGCCGTTGAAAGGCAGGCCTCTCGGGCCAATAATGCGAGACTTTTACTAGCTCGCAACGTGGCTACAGCCTGGTAAACACACTCCAGCGAAGGAATCTGCCGTGATACTAGGCGTTGAAACTGAAAAAAAAAAAAGGCTGCTCTCGGTTCAGGAGCGACACCGGCAATTACAATAACGGCGACAAGCTATTGCCCTAAAGCATGTGCACACAAAAATCAATAGGGCCTTATCAATAACATAAAAGCACTGGCTACTCAATTAAAGCAATTACGTTTTTGTGCGACCGTCACGTCAGATGCCTTCCGTGACGGAGCCGATTGTAAAGTCGCCCTTGTTCCCCGCTAATGGGAAAATAAATTGCCGTGATGTCAGTTACAGCTGCTGTTTGACACGTACGAGACGTGTGCGCCTCCGCTCCGAAGCTGGTAATTTCGTACCTCTTTCTACACCATGTCATGTCCCTTTAACAGGCTACCATGGACCTTTTGTTCAACACGGGAACTAATTTTTGTATCCCTGAGAAACCGAGTGGCCCCTGAGCATTATTAGTTCCATAAGCTCCACCGACACCAAGATTAAATGAGTTACAAGCTACCAGAGGTATCCCTTTGTCTGCTATTGTAGCCGGCGAACAACGGACTGACGAGATAAGGCATGACAGAGGAATCGGCGAAAAGGCCAATCCCGAGGCCCATTCACTAGAGCAGCTATTGGGCTTTGTTTGATGGGGTTTTTTTTTTGCTTTTTTATCTCCATCACATTTTACTTCTAGAAAATCTGTTAACAAGGGACATAATCAAATTCCAACAGAATTTCATACTGACAGGGTTGTGCTAACTTAGCTTTCCTTAGTCTTCTGAAAGAGTTCCATACAGAAAGCCATTCATTATCACGCCTGATATTTTCGGAAAGGAACACAGCATCAGGGTTACAGATTCAAGACACTTACAATTCATATACAGTACGCAGCCACTTTTCTACATTAAAGTGTAGGTGCGTGGGATTTTTTTTAAACCTTGTGCCATTTATGAGACCTTGTGGTATAATGCATTGCTAAACCATGATAGCTTTAGAACTGATGGATTCAGCCCTCTCTTCCAATATTATGAGCAACAATGTGCTGTTGAATTTCAGTCAGAAAGTGGAGCCAGGTTTAATCCTTCAGTGATATAATTCCACATGCCACTAACAATCTGGAAGTTTTCATACATATCGTACACACACATACAAGTTTGACAGACGTTTTTGGACTTTTAATCATTATGACAAAGTATTATTCTCTGGTACATAAGGGGGCAGCACAGTGGTCTAGGGTTATTACTGTGGCCTTGCACCACAAGGGTCGGGGTTCGGTTCCTCCCTTGGGTCTTGTCCGTGCTTGGCGGTTTTCCTCCTACACTTACATAACTCAAACAATTTTGACAAAATATTTTGCCATTTGCTGTGACTCAAAGAAAATGTGCAATATTTCTTGCTTCATTTTGAAAAAAAAATAATAATAAATTCTCAAAATTGCAAAAATGGAGTTCTCAAACTGTTCATGTTTACTTATAAATTACATGTTTTCATCTAACAGGAAGTAATTTAAGTTTTTCAATAGTAGGAGCTATGATAACATGGAAATAGAAAATCAGTGGATTACTAGTGCCAGTGCTCCATGAATGAGAAGGCCAAGAAACAGATCTCGGCCAACAGAGAAACGATGAACGCATGCGGATGTTTGCTGGTGATAACGCACGCTTGCCGAGCAGACTGGGCTCTCTGCCGAGCAGTGAAGATGTTCAGGAATAGCCTGCACCTGCATGGTCTCAGGACTGGGGAATAGTGAGAGGTTAAATAAATAATAATAAAATAATAATGAAAGCAACACACGTGAATGGCTTTCGTGAGTATCTATTCATTCAGATTATGTTAAATAGGCCCCAAAGCATAGGATTTTTTTTTTTCTGCATGTAAGGGACGATTGAAGGACGAGCTCTGGAGTCAACATTCTGTAATCCTTCATATCAGACCATACAGGCATTGTGAAACAAGCTGAAATTACCAACTGAGCTGGCAAAAACCCCACAGCAAATAGTGACTTAGTGCATATGTTCTGGATTTCATAGTGCTGCTGTATAACAAACAATAGCTTTAAAAGCTATATCAAGCCTTTACTAAAAGCAATTCTTAATCAATAGATGTCGGCAGAGGATCCATGAAACTGTACAGGTGAAGATTTGAAAAGCATCACAGCCCAGTTTGTGACAACTGCATCCTTAGCTCCTGGTTTTGATCTTCTACCGGTGTAGCACATCTGTTGTGTGTGCTACATCTGTTGTGTCTTTCTGCTCACCCCAGCTTCAAAGAGTTCTTATACGAGTTATCTAAGCCTTTCTGCAAGTTCGGACCAGTCTGACCGTTCTTCTCGGATCTCTTGTATCAACAAGGTGTTTTCGCCCACAGAGCAGCCACTCACTTTTTTTCCCCACAACATTTTGCTGAAAATCTTGAGACCGACATGCATAAAAAAAAATCCCAGCAGTTTCTAAAATACCCAAACCAACCATCTGGTCCCAACGAGCATTCCACTTGGATACCACATTCGGTACTTGACCTTTATCGGCATGGTTTTATGCACTTGCTGTTAATTTGACGTGCCACATGTGAAAACCACATTTTAGAGAAAATCTTAGAATAGTACTGTATAGTCAGGAAATGTAAATTCTGCCAGATTTAACTGAGCAGAATTATAATTACATCATAACAGTACATTGTGGGGTATTCGTCTTAGAGTCAGCAAGTCATGCAATTTTAGATGAGGATTCGAAAAAATTTGGGCAAACTGCTATCTCTAGAAATATATTTTTGCCATACTCTCTGCCAATAAATACTTTTTTTTTTTTTTTTTAAAGATGGCAGCCGAAGACAGTTCTTCAATTTAATTTACAAACCATTAGATACATCTACAAATATAGTTTCACTTCAGTTTTTGCTATATGGATTAACGTAACACATAAGATACTATCCATGCATTCACTATATACAGTATAATGGGTAGGTTCACGGGGGGCCTGGCACCTATCCCAGGAAACTACGGGCACAAGGCAGGTGCAATCACAGAGTACCATTGTAGGGCACATGCGCACACACTCACACTTGGGGTAATTTGGAAACGCCAATCACCGTACATCACAGGTCTTTGAAGGAAACTGGAGAACGCGGAGGCAACCTGTCCAAGCAGAGGGAACGTGCGATCTCCTTGTACTATACACAGACCTGAGGCAAGGATGTGGATGAACGAGGTGACTTTATTGCCATGTACAGTAAGACGTTATCTAATTGGTAATTAACTGTTACTTGCTTCCTTTTTCTGTAATCATTTCTCTTTCATTTCTAGCCCACGCAATTCCATCATAGTCATTCTGTCCATAGGTTAGTCCCATCTGCTCCAGTGCTTCCTGTCTCAGAAGCAAACAATTCTCAGCACAAAGAGTGATGACTTTTATATCCTGTTCCAAACAACCAGGAAGTCAAAGCATTGTTTCTTGTACTTGTGTCAAAACCCATCTCCAATGAGGTACACCTTCACCATGGGGAATCTGTCAGTACATCGTGTCGCCCAGCTCTCTCTATCTATCTCATTTTTTTTTGTGTGTGTGTTTTTTTTATGTTTTGTTTTTTTTAAATCAAGGTTAGATGGTTTGTTTTTGACAGACCTGGTGCTTCTATAATGATACAAAAAAAGCTCTTGTTTAATCCATGGATTTGTTACAAATGAGGCACACAGAGTTGCTCCTTATGAGTTCTGGGGAAAGGCTAGGACTCATTTTAGGGGAACAAAAGCAAAAAGCAAAGCAAAAAAAAAAAAAAAACAACCTCCTGTTTCCAACCTCCTTATGCATACTCATACTGCAGTAATGAGCCTCTGAGGGGCAAGTCATAGCCCTCATTTTCTCTGCTGGTATTTGCAGAGGCCACCCCAGCCATGCCTGTAAGGACTCCCGAGGAAGCGAATAAGCCCAGAGCTGACCTTGTTAATACAGAAACAAGCTTTAGAGCTCTGGAGAAATGTTAATGACCACAGTCTCCATTTCCCCAGCTCTTTTAAGTTACCACACATGCAACAAACCTTCTTCTAGCCTACTTTCACCTGGCTCAGAGACTAAATAAACATGGCTTTTAATGCTAATGCAAGATTGCACTGTCTTGCTCCATTACAAAAATATTTCACCTGCTGGTGTGCTATTTTCTTACCCAAGATGGATGTAAGAAGCTGATTAAATGTAATGATAGTAATATTGCCACATGACACACTGCTATGCTAAATCCGAGCTGTTAGCGTTCTGGTAATGCCAGTCATATTAACAATGCCTGTAATGTTAGCATCATTTTCTCATCAAATATGTTTTTTTTTTTAATACTCGCCATGCTTTATTGACAGCTTTATTGACTCTTATGCTAACTGTGCAAAATAAATGCAATCAGACACTCAAAAAGGTGGTATTAAATTAAAGGTTTTGTTGTAGCCGAGGCGGAAACCTGTAAATTTTTACCTTTTATAGTGTACAATTACTCTTTACATTTATGTACCCTCTATTAAAAGGTACTTTATATATGTAGTAAACGTACAAATGATATATTCTTGAAGGTACAAGAAGCAGCAAGGTCCTTTTTGTTTTCCGCCCTTCCGAAGGCATTGCTGTACACATGACTACTGGTTCCCCAGCATGAACCCTAATGTTAGATGAACGTCGTAATATAGTTGTAACAATGTTGCGATTATTGAACATCGGTTTCCAAAGTTAGAATGACTTTAAAAATGCCGAATAACATCCGTTTGCACAACTTCCGACCACATCCATGGTTCCTCAGGTTCCTAAAAGTTTTCAGAATTTCGCTCAGACATTGGGAAGAACACAGTAGCTTCTTGCCCGCAGTGCTTGTATCTCATATCACGCCTCTCCTAGTGTTGAAGTGTTACCTCTCCATTTAATTTTTGGGAAATATTACCATGAGGTGCATCTTAGCTCCCAAACTGTACTGTAATATGGTGTTCGCACAGCATCCAAACTGCATCACATCCACTTTCACAGAACAGATCTCAGAATTTAAGCATCTTTTGGCTGCTTTCCAATTTACTATTTCGTTAAATTGCTGTTGCCGGGTATTTTGTGTGGGGTTAGTCGTTATGTACGTGCACTTACTAGTATCAACAGAATGTTCACTGCAGCCACTGAAGTTTTTATCAACATTGCTCAATGTTACCCCATCGTCAGGTAGTCAACATTGTTCAAACATCATTTCATCAAAATAATTCAAACTTTCAAAAACAACATGGAAAAAAAAAAATGTCCCAACCTCCATAATTTCAGATCCAGGATGGATGGATGGATAGATAGATCATGTTTTCTCTGCATTTTGACAACCAAATATTCCTGCTGGGTTTTGATGGTGGTGGTCTAATATTTTCCTTTTTGTAAATTTTTTGACTTAGTTAAAAGATTATCTTACACTGTATGACTGAACACTTAAATAAATCGAAGCTTCAATGACTTAAAACAAGAAAACCTTCAAATAATGTCGATTTAAAATGTACAGTACGTCCCCTACATACAAACATTCGTGTTACGGACATTCGAAGATATGGACATGAGTTCGTGCATGTTCAATCGCAGAAGTTAGATCACATGTCCGGCGTACATGGTCACGTGCGGGCAGCGTGCATCCCAGGATGTTCGGAAACAAGCGTAAAAGCAGCGGCAATGAAGCTGGTACTGCTAAGAAGCGGCAAGCAATAACGATGTAGACACAAGTGAAAAAAAAAAGGAAGGCAGACATTGCTCATTCTTTTAACGTGAATCGTTTAACTATCGGCACGGTTCTAACGTACAAGGACAAGATCATGGAACATGTTAGTTTTATACTGTGTATTGCAAAATGTGTTCATATCCTAGTACCTAGACATTTAGTGTTGGACTTACGAACAAATTGTTCGCATGTTGGGGACATACTGTAGTTATTTTTATTTATTTATTTATTTATTTTATAAAATAGTGAATTTGTGGACCTATAAACAACCAAACTAATATGTAAGTAACTAAATTATATTGATAAAATAAATTAAGGGGATGTTATGGGAGAAAAAGGTATCTGGGTATACCTGAGAAACCTTTTTGCAGACCATAAAAAAAAAAGCTAGAAATAAATGTGTACAGGAAAGAAAGACAGCGGGTCCACAAACCTCTACCGTACAAAATTAAAAGAAAATTGTGTATCTGTTTGAGAGGCAGTCATGCTGTTACTCATTCGCTTTGTGAGAGATTACAATCTCTCTTCTCAGCACTGACCCCGCAGGGTTATAGTGCAATCTGACCTTCTTCTTATTTCAGCCTACAGAAACACACACACACACACACACACACACACACACACACGCGCGGGAATTGAGTGAAAGGAGTGAAATGTCAGTTGTACCTCTCAGGACCTTCTGCTGTCTGAATAACTGAAGGCAGCCTCTGATTTGGCAGTTTATACTATATCTCATGCGTTATCTCTTTCAGACAGCTCACGTTAGGAGACGCTGGAGAAATGCTACCGGAGACTTCTTTTAAATAAATCTAGTGTGACAGAAAAAGAGTGACATGGGAGAAGGTTTTCAGTGATCAAAGCGTCATATTAAACCGTTCTGTGATATTACTATAAATAAATCATTCCTAGAAATGGGCGTGTGTGTTTTTTTTCAGGCTGCTGAAGTACACTGTTTCTTAAAAGGGCTTTTTTTTGGAGTCTGCTTTTGTTTTTTCCACTTTTAATTGTAATTGTTAGGGAAGTTTCATTTCTAATTGCTGGTAGCATGAACGAGCAAGTTAACACTAGCCGGAGGATAGTGCGTTAGTGTGTTTATATGCTTAGCAACTGGCAACTTTGTTTAGTAAAACTAATTGCTTCCCAGCTTGAAGTGTTGTTGTTTTTTTTAATTTTTTTTTATGTACACTCACAGCTTGTTGCATTTAGGTGTAACTTACAGTAACTCTTGGTTAGAGCTTCAGATGCAATGTTTTTACTCTGTTTAAAATCTCCTTAGTGATTTTCTTTGCATGATGCATGCCAATATTTGTCCATTCTGAAATGGAAACCTTTAATGAAATTTTGACTTTTTTTTTTCTAGCCGGGAATTATGTTAAAGGAAGAGGTCTGAAAATTGGTATTGAAAACCGACGGGTTAAGACCTGTTGGTACAATCGTTCCCTGCTGTGTGTCTGCCCTACTATTAGATTACAGATATTAAGACAAATGAATACTTCTCAAAGACTCAGTAGGGGGAACTGGGTGCATTCTATTGTCTGCTGTCTGACTTGAAAAAGTCAGGAAATTCAATATTTTTAATAGCGCTCAGCTCATATTGTAGAAGCGTTCACATTTCAGTGCGTTGACGCAGCTTCTGCGTGATTTACGAGTTACGTAGATTAGTGACGATGTAGGCTCAAAAACATTACTACACTAAATATACACTAATGTAACTAGAAAGTGTGTGATTTATTGGCTCGCAAATGACATTCTCTTTCATGTCTTTCTCACCCATGCGCGAGCAGACGCACACATACACACACAGACGCACGGCAGATAGCAGTCATCGATCGAGTTGAGCAACAGCAGAATCGCTGCTTTCGCCCTCCACCCGATATCTGCAGAGCATCACTTGTTCCCTCTTTCCCTCCCTCTCACGTCCCTCCATCCAACAGCCACCAGCAATCTGTCCTCAGATTTAATGCACTCCCTAAATGCAGCCGCCAGATCAATAAACAATTATTTCTCACTGCCTGTCTTTCTACCTCCCCTCCTCTGTCTCTTTCTCTCTCCCAGTGGAAATGCTAACTCTCACTTCATCTCCTTGTCAATAAATACCTGATCTGTTTGTTTCCATCACGGTGCGTATTGATATAATATCGGATGTGAATCCTGAACCCCAGCCAAAGAAAAAAAAAAAAAAATCTCTAAAAACAGATTCATGTGGCAAAGTTAGCTAATTGCCAATTCATATTTAACTGTAGTCAAATGAGCCATTATTTATTTTTATTTTTTGTTCATTTTGAAGGTTAATGGACCGGCTCGTGAGAACTTAATCACACACTGGCTTTCAAATCTCGTTTAGTTTGAATTACAAGATACATCATTTAATCTGCTGAAAATTTTCAGGCATAAACACACACCAGCACTCGCTCATGGTGCTCTCCAGTAACATAAAAATTAGAATATTATTTCTGCTCAAAGTGAAAGGGAAAAAAAACAAAAAAAAAAAAAACATTTGAAGTGGAGGCAAATGTTAGTTTTTGTTTTGTTAGGGTTTTTTGTCTCTTGCTCTCTTCA
This sequence comes from Clarias pachynema, assembly GCA_030014365.1. Classification (NCBI taxonomy): domain Eukaryota; kingdom Metazoa; phylum Chordata; class Actinopteri; order Siluriformes; family Clariidae; genus Clarias; species Clarias pachynema. The sequence continues at coordinate 12,727,618 of JAQMYL010000018.1, forward strand.
TGGTTTATTTCGAGAGAGGCTTGAATACAAGCATAATTGCTTTGATAGCACCCTCATCATAGCATTCAAAGTCCCACTTCTGTCTGATAGGGACACAAAAAAAAAAAAAAAAAAAAAAAAAAACTCTCATCGGGGGTTCTTGACATGTATTACAACTGTCACGCATTACAAACATAATTATGTCTGTCTAAAGCATCTTCCACCCAGGGAGTAAACAATTCATGAGATATTCTTGAGTGTGTGATTATCCTGTTAATTTTTGAAGGACGATCATATATTTGCCAGCATTTTATTTATTATTTTTTATTTTCTTCGGGAAGAATTCCATAGCTTTTGTTACAACATATAATTTAATTTCTTTGTTAAGACAGATTTGTACTTATAATATAATCCAGCCACAAAAAAAAAAAATCATTTCGATAGTGCAAAGTGTCTAATGTCTAAGAAAAATACAGATACTCTAATTTGATTGCGGCTAAACTCAATCTCGTGCAAAATTATAAAAGTACTAATGATTTTGTTGAAATTAACTTGTTGCATTTAATCCCTCACTTTCTCATGGTCTATACCGCTTTATCCTGTATACAGGGTCGCTGGGGGCCTTGAGCCTATTCCAGGGTGCAAGGTACAGTATGGCACGTCCTGGACAGGGTGCCAATCCATCGCAGGGCACACACATACACACACTCACACACTCATTCACACACAACAGGCACTTTTAGACAGGCCTAATCTGCATGTCTTTGGACTGAAGGAGGAAACCGGAGGACCAGGAGGAAACCCACCAAGGACAGGGAGAACATGCAAACTCCATGCACACAGACCTGAGGCGGGAATCAAACCCAGACCCTGGAGGTGCAAGGAGATAGTGCTAACCACTACGCCACTGTGCCGCCTTCCTAGTCTCATACTAAAACTTAACAAGTTACTAGTATAGGTTGGTGTCTCAGAGGTCTCCAATTTTCCAGCTGAAATACATTTCCAGCTGAATCATTTTCAAATGTGTCATTTGTTTAGTGTTTAATAAACACCTTTATTTGAACCTTTTTAGTACAGTAACCTCTATCTCTGAAAAAAAATATCTAAGGACTGATTTAAAAAAGGAGGCTATGTGTTTTTCTTTATTTTTCCCCTATATATACACATTAGAGATTGCTATGACTGGAGCGATGAATCGTAGGTAGGTTGATATATATATATTTTTTATAGTTTTTTGCATGTTGTAATTTTCGATTCCATTTATTATATTTATTAAGGTGTTAAAATATAAAAAATTACTAAACCTATCTAATATGCATTGAAACACAGTGTAACTTGTGTTTTTTTTTATTATTATTTATTATTACTTGCGGTTTTTATTTATTATTATTTTTTTAAATGTCATGTCTCACATAAATCTTCTGGGCCACACTCCAGCCCAGTAGGTGGCAGTATTGTATATGCTGCTCACAAATGTGGAGGCAACCATGCACACAAAGCAAAGGAAATGGAAGCGGTTTGCATTTTTCGCAGGAACTCTAGTATATTTTTGATGAATTCATCAATTTTAGACATTTTAATATTTGAAGTTTACCTAAATAGTTAAAAGAATTGTGAATATTTTTTTTATCGAAATCTGACCCAAAAACAAAGGATGAACAAAAGATAAAAATGAAATTGATAATCGATTTTTTTTTCCACGATTGGTCCCCCTTAACTCTTTTTGTTGTGCTATTTAACTCTTTCTTCTATTGCAATAATGATTATAAAGCAATAATAAGCTTTTCAATAAAAACAACACTTTTTGGTAAATTATTACTAGACCTTGCTTTCTTCATATTCCCGATTTTAACATTGGTAAAATAGTGCACTGTTAGCAGTATATTTTATACCCCCTAATAAAATTGTTAAAATCAGCCAATCGGAATAGGAATCTGGAAATGTTGACAGTTGCACAGATGTTTTAATCAGTCCTGTCTTAAATTACACCCATGGAATTCCCGTCCCTTCCCCCATCTTGTAACGACGTCTTAAATGAAGACATGCATTGTTTTTGCATATGTCGCTCTTCTTGTTGTTAACGGCTTTTTTGTTTTTAACTGTTTTACACTAAAGCAGGACTTCGCCTACTATTTCAAAAAGCATCACATCATATGAGTCATTCTCATAGAGACTCGTATGAATTCCGCTCGCACCCTGCAGTCAAAGAGCTCGACTTCCACTTGCTAATCCTATCCTTTAGTCAACAGGAAGAGGCGGATTCCACCTGCACGCAAACTACACACACTACACTCACAGCACATGACTACTCCTCACCGAGTTTAGCTCAGAAGAGCCTGAAGGGAGAGCAAACAGCAGCAGGACTAAAAATAAATATGGTAACTCGCCCTCAGGTTTATTCCATCTGAGTCTGGGACTTAGTGCAGATTTGAGTCAGGAATCAGGACTTTGATCAGATCGGGTTCGATTCCCTCGGTAGCCATTAGCGCTGCCAGCGCTGACCTTGCCAGAACAATTCTTCGGGCTGCGGGAGGACTGCTCCAAGTCTGCAGGAGAGGCAGAACGAGCCAAGAGCTGCTAAAAAGAGCTATTAGGCATCATATCGGATCTCAGATTATCAGATTAACTTTAATGAATCTGTTCGTGTCTTCACTGAACACAAACTGGGTGTCACTGGCAGGTGTCTGTGAGCAAGGGAAGAGCATGTAAGCCAGAGATTAAGACTCTGAGACAGCATGTTGTAAATGAGAAGCAATTCTAATAAGCTAAAGTGATTTTGTTTTATTTATAGGAGACATACAAAAAAAAAAAGTGTGAATTGTAATTGATAGGCTAATTAGAAATTTTATTAGAAAGTACACCAGGGAGCGTGAGGAATTACACACAAAGGGGCATGCTGTTATAGAAACTTAATCAACTGCATAGTCAACTTGATAAGACTCAAATCATAATGAATTGAGTCATTAAGCAGGACTTTTAACCTTCAGTTCAGTTCTATCATTCATCAGCCGCATAAGCAGATGTTATAGATTATGTGTTGTTTTATACTCTGTAAGAAATTACAGTAAATATGTTTTACCTCTCTTATAAACCTCTTTTATACAATTAACTGTAAAACATGCCAAATATAAAAGAGCACCTAGTGACCGTTTATTGTCAGGGCGCTCTTGCATTATTGCTGTGTAACCTTAAAGTTGAAGAAACCTTCAATCTCCGGCCAAAAGTGAGAGCTGGTTAAATGGAAGAGTAAACAGAGGTGGTGAAAAGAGTGTGACCTGGGCCTTGTCTGAACAGGAGGAGAGAAGCGAAAGCAAACAAGTGAATGAAAAAAAGAAAGCGTTTTTCTTTAATAATAATCCTTTCCGCTATTGTATTCTCTGCATGCTCTGTCCGCCCGGTTCTGTAATCTAGTTTTTCCTGCAGGTCTTGTCCATGGCATGCACAGAAATAGTAAAGCTTGAAAAAAACACGAGAGAGAGAGAGAGAGATGCACTAAAATGCACCAAAGGAAAATCCCCCTAAAAAAGATGTTGTTTTTTTTCTTCTCTCATTCATATGGTCGAATTGGCACCGAGGGTACTGCATAGCACCACTGCTCATCCCTATATTTCAGGCCTTCTACATGGTGCAGAACCTCAGAAATCAATATAGCTCCCCAGGTTGGTGTAAAATGAGTATAGAATATTGAGACAAAGCTACTGTATGCCGTAGGATTTTGCCTCCGAGTTTCATCTTTATCAACAGCTGAGCCAGTTCTATGAGGTCAAGATATAATATGAAGGCATTAGACTGTACTGTATATACAGAAAGACATTTGGTTGCTGAAACGCACACAATCTTGGTATTATTATTAAATACTACAATCTAAATACTACTAAATAAATACAGCAAAACTTAGTTGACTGATAATTTAACTAAATGCTCTATTCTGATTGGTCAGAAGGTGCATAAGGAACAGCTTGGATAGCAGTTCTGGCTGTACCATGCCTGATAGATCTATTTTATTAATGTGTTCATTCTAATGTTATTGTGTCTATAGAGTAGCAGCTTATACACCGGTACATGTGAAAAAGTATTTGGCCGTTCCTGATTATGAAATATTATTATTTGAATGATACTTACATACAGAGGGGCAAAAAAGTGTTTAGTCAGCCACCAATTGTGCAAGTTCTCCCACTTAAAAAGATGAGAGAGGCCTGTAATTTTCACCATAGGTATACCTCAACTATGAAAATAAATAAGAAAAAAATCCAGAAAATCACATTGTAGGATTTTTAAATAATTTATTTGCAAATTATGGTGGAAAATAAGCATAATAAGTATATTACACTGTATATTAAGGGTAAAAAGCTGTCCAATGGCCCTATGTGAAAAAGTAACTGCTAAATCATAAACAAACAGTGTTTTTTGGAAAGCTGAGTTAAATTTCACTTGCCACACTTAAGCTTGATTACTGCCAGACATATTGAATCAAGAAATCACTTAAATAGAACCTGTCTGACAAAGTGAAGCATGCTTAAAGATCTAAGAAAGCAACATGATCAAAGATACTCAAGAACAGATGACAGTTGTTTTTATCGTATGAAGAAGTTTATGTCATACCCGTCATGGTGCTGGGGAAACTCTTCGAAACAGGGAAGTTCAGCCTATAAATGATAGAGAACCGGTATGCTGTAATGGTACTGTTTGCTCTTCTACAGTATTTTGTTGGATGGCCTTTAGCATTGGTTACAATATGCATTCATCGTGGCATTGTTTCAACAATCTTATGCAACAACATAAAATCTATTTTCATCCAGAGTTGCATTTAAGTTTGGCCTGGGATCTTGTATTGATGACCAGAGAGTTGAACCACTCCTTAAAGTCATCATCCAAAGCACATTCCAAAGACCGTTAATGGTGCACAAATCATGTGTGAAAATAAATCCTCATGCTCCCAGAATCACTTTCTCTCAGTCTGGGCCTGATTATTCCCGGCATTGTTATGTTGCGGTATTAGCTGACTTCATTTTATTGCCATATAAGGTTGCTGAGCCTAGACCAAACCAACTGAAGCGAACCCTGATTCATAACACTCCCTCCAGAGGCTTGTACAGTGGGAACTCAGCATGATGAATGCATCGCTTCACGCGCTACCTTTCTTACCATGAAGCTCACATTGCTCTGGGAATAAAGTCAATCTGAATTCAGGAAATTATCTCTATGCTTCCTAGCAAATTAAAGCATTTTTTTAATGACTAGCCTCACTAACAAAGTGAGTTTCGTATGGCTACACAGCTGTTTCGTCCCAATCCTGTTAGTTCTCAAAACAATGTGTGTGCGGAAGTGTTCTTACTTTCACTATAAAATATAGCTTTGATTTCTACAGTGATCAGTGATATGATTTTATTTATTTATTTATTGATACAATTTTTATTTCTTTTGCAAAGTTGTTCGCATAATGCGTTGTACAATTCTTAACTCAAGTCCAGTAAGTTCAACAATTTCCTTAGTTGTTTTCTTTGCTTGCTACAGGCCAATAAGTTGTTACAAAGTAACATCTTTTCCACAAACACGAATAGTCTTCCGACATAAACGTTTCAGACACAAGAAGCTACACCCTGGGTTAATTGTTGTCAGCAGAAACATATTAATCACTGCAGTAATTATCCAATTAAATGGTCTTAAATATTTGCTTATTTAAATCTAAATGGTTGGGCAGTGTATTTACTAGGGATGTCCCGATACCGATACCGGTATCGGGTATCGGACTCGATACCACATTTTTTAAAGTACTTGTACTCGTTAAAAGTCCCCCGATACCGGGAACCGATACCACGGTCTGAAA
>JAQMYL010000018.1:12733523-12747840 GCA_030014365.1 Clarias pachynema
GTATCGGCGAGTACTGAAATGCAAGTACTTGTACTCGTACTCGTTTTCCAAAAAAGTGGTATCGGTGCATCCCTAGTATTTACCCTTGTTATAACACTGATAACATGAACTAACTTGTCTCACTGAAGCTTCACAACACTTAATCTAACTATAGAACGTGTGATGTGTCATTCTTTTTTTTTTTTTTAAAGAAATTGAATACTGTAATTGTTGGCAAATCTCTGTGGTAAAAGCCGAATGTCACGCATTAGGCCTCAATTCGGATCTCAATATCTATCAATCTACCTTTCTCCTGCCTCAGATGATTTTTTCATTACCATGTCATTGCTGTAATAACTGAAGTGGATCAGAGAGCAAAAAATAAATAAATCTAATTTGGCTAAAAATTATTTGACAATAAAAATCAGAGTTAGGAAATGAATCAGATTTACCATGCTGTAACTCACTCTCCCTCTCCTCTCTTAGAGAGTTTCAGTTCCCCAGAAATCCTTCACCCAGCAGTTTTCCAAAAGAAATTCAACCCTTACAGTAGATGGCTACCAACACCTAAAGAGGTCGAGCCTGGTGGAAATCCACACGCCGCCAACGCCTAAGGATGTTCCACCGGTAATTCAGTTTACAGGTCCTCGATTGGCTGCCTTATGTAAATAAATGATGTCATGTGGGGATTCCAATAGTCTATTGAAACAATTGATATAGACACAGATTATGCTTTAGGAACCAGTGCAGGTGATTCAGAGTCTGATTCAGAGACAGCAACAGCAGCAGTAGTATCCATGCACAATTTAGCTAGAAAAATAGCCGGTACCAGGATTCTGTACTTTTTAAGATGAATGGTGGTCTGAGGGTCAAATCTTTATTCCACGGCACATTATGGCGATTAAATAGGTGTTGAAAGATTTCTGCACAGCACTTAAATAATCAGTGATTCTCATGTACTAAAGACTCCTGCGCCAGGCTCTGACCTTCATGTCATTATTACAGTATATATTTTTATTTATTTATTTATTTATTTATTTATTGGTGCAAAGCCCAGCAGAAAAAAAACGAAACCTTTACCTTTTCTACATCATACATGCCGTCGTGCTGCCCTGTCCATTTACTATATACGAATGATATTTCCTATCAGGGTTGTTGAAAAAAACATAAATTAAAGCTAAAAAAAAACATATGACGGCCTTCGGGAAAAAAAACTGGAATCATGATACAAGCAGACGCAGTCCTTATAATATCACCGCTATCTAAATTAGACCATTAACATAGAGGGGGGGAAAAACAGTGCAAATAAACAATGCCAAAAATTATGCTAAACAGAAAGATACAGTATGCAACTTCATCAGTCTTGCCTTCGAGCACGAATTCTGATGAATATCTACATGTTTACACAGCAGTGATGAGGAAGGCAGTTCCCGAGTCAGCTATGGTTTTCCGACTGGCCTCGGGTGACCTCACTGGAACAACTGCATTTCCAAGTCTCTGATCCTCTATGAATGAGATTAGACACTTCATTAAACAACTAACGCACTATAGAGTCTCAGCACATTAAGTCAGCGTAACACAGAAGCCTCTTTGCTTTCTAGAAGTAGAATTCATACTGCATGTAAAGGAGGACACTTAACATAATGTTTGATTAACATTTGGAAATACTACAATAAAAACTACAAAATACTTACATTTTTATTTTTATGATCGGGGTTCATAGTGAGAGGTAGAAAAAAAATAGATAGGACATACAGTACTTTGCAAAACTCTTGAGCCACCTCTTATTTATTCATATTTTGCTTCCAAAGAGCCAGACTTTTTCTTAATTGTTAAAATAGTTCTCCAGGCTTCCTGAAGACACTTTATGGTTCTCATTTTTGGCTCTCATTTTCAGTCGAGTCCCTGTACCTGACCAGTGGAATCAATGTTTGTTAAGCCACATAGTGACCTATGAATCATTCCAAGCATAAGAAAAAAAAAAACATCTAACTTAAAGCATGAACCAGTAAAAAACAGGTGCAGATAATGAGACCGGTGATGCTGAATGACTGGAACAGAGGCAGGGGTAGCTTGGTGGGGGGTGGGATTTGAACCTGGGACCTTCCGCACCCTTAACCACTGAGCTATCCCCTGTCTCAGTAGGGTCCTTGAGCAACGCCCTTAACCCTCAACGGTTCATATGTATAAAGAGATGCAACATAAGTCGCTTTGATGTTGAGGTTGTTACATTAAAAATGGAATATTCTAATTTCTTTTATTTAATTGTACATTATTTAATTGAATTTAATATGAAACATTACCCAACAACACTTCCAGTTCTGGTTATTTTCACACTTTTGTCAAAACTATCACACTTAGTTCAGCAATTTAAAAATAACGATGGCGTTGTTACCTTTTCACAAGGGGGGGCTTCTCACATGTCTCTCTATTGCTTTTGGTTTGAAATAAATGTATATTTTTATATCTGAAAAAAAAAAACACTTCAAGCCAATATCTTTTGTTAAAGAGATATATTACTAAAACTGTTGTATGATCATTTGTCAATTTCATAAGCTGATCCCGTACAGTAAATGTCCCATATTTGACGATTTCTTGAACTAGTTGTCATAGCTCCCCTAAACTGTGTATCTTAATGCTCCAACTGAAAAATCCTTCAGATAATGCAGTTTCTCACACCTCGAAATCCATTCATTTCACTCCACCTTCAAATACACTCTTTCAGTGTCTATGTAAACGAGCTGCTGCTGATCCACGGGCCTCCAGAGAACACCAGCTGAGCAACAAGCCAGGAGAGGCTATCGTCTTATATGAGGTCACAGTAGGGGAAAAAATCTATTTGCCTTATTTAGGGTTCGGGCAAAAAAAAAAAAAAAAAAAGACAAGCAGGGATTTTTTTTTCTTAAGTTGTTCATGTAGACTAAAGACACATTGTGTCTATTAAGGATTAAAAAGTAAATTGTGCATGATAGGACCCTTTAATTAGCTCATTAGATGCACCATTTTTGTCCTGCACTCACCACCACAACAACCACAAAAAAAAAACCTTTGTGAAAATTGACAAAATGCTTTCAAACGCAAGCAATTTCCTCCCAAATTTCAAAGATGTGTTGCAGGCTCACTTGTGTAATGCATGATTAAGTGTATAAGTGTGTGTGTGTGTGTGTGTGTGTGTGTGTGTGTGTGTGTGTGTGTATTTGTGTCCGTGATGAGTTGCCACCCTATCCGGGGTGTACTCTGCGTTATACCCGCTCCAGACCCACATGATAAAAAGGTAAAAAGGATAAGCGGTATAGACGAGGGATGGATAGATGGATGGGTTTAATCGTAGAGAACTGGTAGCTTAAATGTATAAGAGGTGTAGAGCAGGGCATACTAATATTATTTACTATGCAGAGGGGAACTGTTTGCTGGCAGCAGGGAAGGCATGAAAGCTTGCCGCTCTGCCAAAGGGAACAGAGTGTGTCATTTAAAAATATATATACATTTTTTACAGTTTTTAGCTGAAATATTATGGTGGCATATCTCATAAATATAGTTAATTAATGTTAAATATATACTTGTCTAATATTCATTATTTCACGTTATTTTTCCTTACCAGAAAGCAAGGACATTCTGATCACATGTGCCAACCTTTAAGCACTGTTCACAGTAAACAAAGCCCTCTGTGTGTGTGTGTGTAAGAGAGAGAGAGAGATTTTGCATACTGTACGTGTATGGATTTATATTAAAATGCGGTCATGGCTGGTAAACTGGAATTTCGGTGTGCTTCCAGAAGATTCACGTTAGCAAGGTGTATTAGCACGCCTCACTGAACGCATTTGACTTTCTGCTCTCTCTCACACACACGCATGCATATGACATTCCTCTCTACCTCCTCCTCCTCCTCCTCCTCCGTCGTCTCATGTCCTACTCTCTCATTCGCTTTCTTTCATCCTGGCACAGGCTGGAAGAAGCCTGGAGACTTGGCAGTAAGACATGCAGGTGCTGTTCCAAATCATTCACCCAGGCTTCTTTCTTCCCTCGCTTACTCTCCTTCTCTCTGCCTCTCTCTCACTCTTTCTCCATCTCTCGTCTGGCAGCAGCATCAATCACACGCTGTCGCACAGGGACTGGCGGGACAGAAACAGCACCAATGACATTCGAACCAAGCTGTCAGCTGGCCTCAGCTCAATGCCTGGTTTAAGCCATGTGACGCGCCTGCTGAGTGAGCACACACACACACACAGACATATACACACACACCGCAAGATGATCAGCTTGTTCAGGGAAGCCTCCGTCTCAGTGAACTTAAGTGTGTGTGTCCAAGTGTGTGTTAAGACCTGTCCAGGAAACATGAAGCGCTTAAGCCTGCAGGGTATGATCAGAAACGCACACACACACACACCAGACAAAACCATTTCTGCAAAGTGTATACATCTAAGGAAATGTATGCCTCCTGGTCACTTTAATAGGTACACTTGTATAGCTGCTCATTCCTGCAGTTAATTAGCCACTTATGTTGCAGCAGTACAATGTAGAACACCGTGCAGATACAGCTACAAGTCAAGAGCTTATTATAACTCTTACATCAAACAATGGGATTTAGAAAAAGTGTGAACTCTGTAACTTTACTGTGGCAGGGTGATTGGAACCACATGAGCTAGCTTCAGAAAGTCCTAATCTCCTGAGGGTCACTCTCTAGGGTTTACTGTATATGAGCAGAGGTGGAAAGAGTACTAAACTTTTGTACTCAAGTAAAAGTACTGTTACTTCAGTGAAATTTGTCTGAAGTACAAGTAAAGTTACCCTTATTAAAATGATGCCTTTCTTGCTCTTTAGCCAGGGGTTTCCTTCGCTTTCAGCTGGCTCTGCATCATTGGCACCTGTTTTGTCCGTCTCCATCGTTCTTGTGAATTTAGCGTGTTTGTTCTCTACGTCCATCAATCAATCAGTGCAGTGGTTTCCGGGGTGCAATTTTTTTCCTTCCAGTTGTATTATTTTTATTATTTTTATTCCTTTATTTTTTACTCAGTAGCAAATATGATTTCAAATGTAGCGAAGTACAGAACATACTTAAGTAAAAGTAAAATTATACATTTGACATTTTTTAAATATTATTTTTTAATTACTATTTTTCTTGGGATTTTTTATTTTTTATTTTTTTTTACATTTTCTCCCCCCTTAATTTAGTTGTAGCCTATGCCCACCCATCATTAGGGCACTGCCACATCAGTGCTACAATTATCAAAAAGAGAGGATATCTACTATCACAGGTTACCTCCGAGCCATGTGATACCAGCCGACTGGCGTAACATCCTCAGAAGATAGCGCTATCCACTACTTCCGCATGCAAGAAATTAGTAATATGGAATAATATAAGATAGTTTAGGTCAGGCTTCCTATCTTTCCCAACAAATCCCACCTTCTGCATTATGATTTTTACAAGAATTCAGTCTAATCTGCGATTGGTTCTTTTAGTACAGTACTGTATGTATAAAACACCAGTGAATCTGTCCCCCTTCCTGCATATTTTCATCTTTAAATCCCACTTTTCATATTCATCTCCAAAGTCAATATTTTATTCGCCCAAACAGAAAAAATACGTCACATATCCTAAATGTGCTTTGAATTAGACCATTGAGAGAGTTACAGCAACGTGTTAATCATTTCACATTGGACCAATTTCTCTCCGAGTGACGATTTTGACCTGGTTTTGCAAAAATAAAAGTGTGGATCTACAATATGCTGACTGTCCGTGACTCAACTTCCAGATCATGAAGCTGGAAGCGTTACTAGTATCAGTGGCATTATTATCATTATTTATAAGTTGTTTTTATTTTATTCAGCTCCTTTGGTGAATTTAGGCACACTGTGGATGATGGCCCGCTTGCATTGCATGCTGAAGCAGGAGAAATCTTCAGGATAGTAATTTTAAAGAACAGAGAAATGGCGTAATTCTTTTCCCATGGATCTCCAAGTTGTCTGTTTCCTAGGCGCTAAAAATGTCTAGACGGCTAACCTAGCCTTTTTCATCTTTTAGCTGTGTATACAGTTCTATATCATTGAACACTGAAGATGTCACTGTGAATAAAAAATCCATTACATATAAACACAATAAATCGGTTGCTACTGAAAACCTTTTTTTCCCCCACTAGTTCCAATCGTAAAGCTTTAATATTGTTGAGAAAAGCTGCATGATTTCCCGAACGTGGTTAAAAAAAGTGATATTTTTCCAAGTCAATTCTAGTCCACGTGTTTCAATTGGCTAGAAAAATTCAGACGTTGTCGAGGCTGGGCGAGGCGGGGCACGGTGGGGGTAGGGGTGGGGTATTGTTCATTTAAAGCTACAGACACTGAAATTGCGCTTTTGAAAAATGAGTGAAAGAGGCGCAGATTCAGGCATGTCAGTGCGCATGATGCGAGTTGTATTTCAGCTGAAAAATCGGGAGACACATTTTAGGGCCATCTCAGACTCAAATTAACTTGTTTCAAAAGGAGCCAAATAACCCTTTCTATAAACCACCATTAGAAGACTAAAAGTAATGTGTGCATATTCTGAAATGTCAAATGGTATTCCAATTAAGACATTTATTCTGTCAGAGCTGCTTTGCATCTTTCAAATAGGGATTTCGAGCCCATTCAGTGCGGAACAAAATCAAAATCTGTTAAATTTGTTCTCTGCAAAATTCAGCCATCCAACTCGCCATCAGAATCCAAAGATGCTTGGTGCTGGGTTCTCCAGCTGAGAAGCCAAGCATGTTTTTGGACAGGCGACATTTTTCACGCGGCTAACATCTCTGCATGCAGAATTAACTGAGTCCTGTCCCCACGGGCCCCAGCACCACGTCTCGAAATGCCCAGCTTCCTTGGCTCGATGCCAGTTAGGGCACACATGCAGGAAATGGAGGGTTAAGTATGTACACTCTTGCAGGAAGAGTGTGTGTACAGTATGTGTGTGTGTGTGTGTATGTTTTTTTTTACACATTCCTGCAAGATAATGGAGTGATTTATTAGAATGAGGTGCCTCACGCCAAGCCTAATTAATTCTGCTGCACCGTGTTATTGCTGAGAATGAGAAAGAGGGAGGGGGCATGAAAAAAAAAAAAAAAACAAAGACAGAAAAAAAAGGACAGGGACAAAGAGGCTCAAGTAACACCCCACCTTCATTGGAGACACATCTGTTTCTGGTATATTGGGGCATATGAAGCAGAGAAAAAGGGGTTGGATGGAAAGCAGATGCTTGCACGACAGGAAATCTCACTCAGGTTAATCCGGCGCTGCAGGACTGCACATTTAAACAGACAAGATTGTGATGTATAATTTACACCATCTTTAACTGCTTCTGTCTTTCCATTATTCCTTAACTAGATTTAGAGTATGTATGAATGTTCCCCCATTATTATACTGGCTAACTTAATTAACGAAGTAAAACTAAGAAGATGCATTTAGCCTACTCGCATTTAAATCACACTATGGAATCTCAACAAGATTGTTCTGTCAGTGATGTTAGCACATAGTGATGGAGGATGTAGAGGGCATACAGCTTGACCTCTTCCCAAAGCCCAGCTACATCCTCATCACTGGAAATGAGGAAAGCCCTTTTTTTTTTAACAGTTTCTTCCTTTTTAGTTGTGATCCCTCTTCCGCTGCCAGTGGGAAAGTGCTGCCCCCAATTTCCTCACAAATCATTCGTCTCCAGCACCGAGATGATTGCTTTTAGACGATGAGGCCTTTTACCTGGCTGTCTTTGAGCACAGAGAACAGGCCGACAACGCTACGTTCCCCACCCGGGTCAAGTGAAACAAATTGCTTTTAAGTTTCTCATCATCTGATTTCCCCCAATCTCGGCCTGCAACCTCCTGAGATCCGTCCGGGAGAACCGTAAAAAGCCTTCTGAACTTGAAAAGGGAAGATAAAAAGAAAAATTATATAAATAGATATGATTCAGAATTCTGGCTTAACTACTTTTTTGACATTGGAACGCGAATTAACATTAATATTTATTTGTATTCATTCGGCTGAGGTTTTTTTTTATCCAGCGTTAATTACAATTAGGCCAGAATACACACTCCAGTCAGAGCTAAGCTCCTCAGGATTTTCTGGCAGGTTTGTGATTTGAGCACTCAATATTCTTAGCGCCAGCTCTGAATCCTAACCGCTGCATATACAAATTAGCTTAGTATCTGTATTGACATGCTGTCCGTGGCTTACCAAAGTACATTCTACAAGGGGCATTTAAGTCAAACTAAGACTTATGATGGAATCTTTGGTGAATGAAGTTGTAAAACCAATTGACGTTTACAGAAGACATCAAGCGCAATATGGTGATGAGACTCTTAGCTGCAGAACAACATTTAAATGGTGCAAACGTTTTAAAAAAGGCTATGCATCTGTGAATGACAATCCTGTCCGAGGTGGCTCGGAGCACACCGTAGTCGCTCTTGCGAACATTGTGCGGCTGGGTTTTCCTGATCCTTGAATATCGACACGTCACCAACTTGTGAAAGTGACGTGTCTGTCTGTGGGAACTGTACAGTACACACAATCCTTCACCAACACCACTTGCACATTACAGGAACTCGGCTGGGAGTTATTGTCACATCTCCTGTACGCTCGTACATTCCTTTAATGTTCGGGTCATTACAGGAGTTCCTGGGTGGCCAGCGTTTCAAAAAATCATGGCTCAGCAATCAAATGCATTTGTCTTCGCATCTTCGCTCATCTAACCTCTTTATCCTGGTCGGGGTTTTAGCGGATGCGTGTCCCGGAAAACACCAGGCGTGAGAAAGGAATGCACTGCGAAGGGAAATCGCAGGACACGGTTAACTACAGGAAATATATTGGCAGGAATGAAAGGAACACAATCCAGCGTGCTAAACAGTGGAGTTATAACACAGTGCTACCGTAATATCTGTATTTGTATCTGTTTAATATTTCAAATATTTGCATCTGTATTCGGATTTAAACCTAAAGTGGGTACGGCCTTAAATGGAAAGGTCTCTCTCTCTCTCTTTTTAAATTTCTTTAATTAAATTAAACAAAAAGCCTACCACTCTGTCCCATTTTTTTAATTACTATTATTACTATTATCCTGCTCACACTGTTATTTTTGTTCATACCTGCCCGCAATACTTTCTAATCAATTTAATACCCAGCAGGAACCCTAATGATGGATAATGTTGTAATAGAGTTGTAACGATGTTGTGAAAGTTAGAATGACATGCACAATATGATTTTAAGATAACGTTGAACGAACGACTCAAACAACATTACAAATACGATCTAAAAAGAACAATCTTAGTTCAATTAGGAGTGTTCATGCCGAGTCACATCCATTCGCACAACGTCCAAACACATCCATGGTCTATCCGGTTTCTAACTCGGTTTGGAACTCAGCTCAGAGATTGGGACGGAGACAACAGCTTCATGCACACAGCGTGTACTGTACATCTCATGTCACACATCACTTAGTGTTGTAATGTTACACCTTCAAACACCAGCACCACCAAGTTGCCACTGTTGAACCCTTGAGAATGACCCTTAACCTTGATGTGTAATCAGATAAGATGTACAGTAAGTCGATCTAGATACATTAAGGGCATCTGCGAAATTCCTTAAATGTAAACTTAAATGGTGCTTATTATTATGTCCACGCATGTCCAATGGAAAACATTGTCCCGAAATCATTACATCAAGGTAATTCTAACTTTTCAAAACAACCGAATAATACTTTTAGCCCCAAGTCTGTAATGTTGGCAAATTAGTATCACCACAACATCTTGACAGCCAATAATATCTCATCTTAACCACCACAACCCTGACCAGGCAGACACTAAGGATGAAAGTATGAATTATGTACGTAACTGCACGTTAATGACATTGTTGTAAGCTACTGTATTTTTCTATGACGTAAATACAAAAGTATGCTCAACCCTTATCTTGCAAACGCATTTAAGGAAATAACCCCAGAAGTTAAGCTATTATTTTATCGACTTCTAAAGTCACTTTAAAAAGTTTTTACTTTGAGCATCGCTTTGCTTGTTACTCTGGGAACAGATGAAGACAGCTTTATATTGAACCAAACGGCTTCCTAACTAATGGATCCAATAAAGCTCTGCAGTAAACCTGCAGGCCTTCCAAACCCTAAGGTTCCCGTATTGTGGCTCTCCTGAGGCTGGACAATAACTAGCGAAAAATGGGAAGCTGCTCTCTGGCACATAAGCCACACAAGAGAGCAGCTGTTTTTCCAGTTTGGACTTGTCTGATTCTTCTTCCTTCTCTCTCTCTCTCTCTCTCACTCTCTCTCTCTCTTCATCTATTTCACATTTTTCATCTGGATTTGTGCCTGGCAATGCTGCAACTCTCTGAGCAACCACAGGGAGAACACACCAGCGGTTCAATAAATTTCCTGTGGCAGAACAGGCACAGAGCCAACGAGGTTGTTTTATTTGCTATAATGGCTTCCTCTTGGCAAAATATGGGCTGTAGGACAAGCGGGAGGGGCATTGTCTGAGTTGAGGAGGTACTATAGAGGATACACATCATAGTTGAACGGCTATAAGTCTTAACTTGAGATGCATGGCTCACCAGAAGCCGTATGTCTTCCCTTGATATATTTTGGGAGTTCGGAGTAAATCAAACATGGCTGGCTTTGTGCCACACACGTAGAAAGTGATTCAGCCCTGTGCGGTTCGCTACACTTCAACAACCTGTCACTGAAGGCTCTCGTCTGGGACGAAGCACGATTGTCCCGCTCTATCCTGATCATGCCTACGTACCGATCACTGTCTCCCGGGTTCACACACACATTTAGCACACCAAATGGTCGTGATGGTTTGGATGATGGCCAAACCTACAGTACCTGCAGCAAAAGATTGACTAGCATGCTTTAAAGGTTAAAAAAAATTCTCCTTGCTTATTTTAGGATACAAATGCCACATTTAAAAGGTTTGAGAGCTACATGTTATTTTTTCGCTCTGTGTCTGGGTGTCGGTGAGTTTGTCTCTTTTCTATAGGCAGGTCAGTAGACTTGGACTCAGCCGTTGTGCTTGCGCCTGAAATTATAGTAATTCCAGGCTGACGGTAACTGAATGCAGTCCACAGGTTCATTCATTCATCATTCATTCCTCTTAACTAACAGCTTTATTCTGGGCATTTGCATTAGATCCTGAAAACAATGCATAAGAAGCTGGGACACACCCTGTACTGGGAGTCCAACGCACCACTGTGCACACTCATTTACACTCATTTACCATTAATGGTGATTCCCAAGAAACTCCACCTTGGCCCAGGTATAAGGATGTAAAAGAAACACTGACGACACAAGAAGAAGCACACAATGCTACAGGGAGAAGACGAAACGTCCTACACAGACAGTAGTTTTAGCTCAGTGGACTCTGGAGATAGGGGCAGCAATGCTATATGCTGCAATTAAACAAAGTTAGGGAAAGGTAATATTGCGAATAAAAGTGATTTGGAAATAAATTATATCATTTAAAAATTTTAAACGTTTTGTTTTTACTTGATTAACTCCCCCAACCCATCTTTCCATTTAATTATATTAAAGCAACTTGTCAATAAACCACGTGTCATAATAACGCCTTCAAGGCTCACATACACCAATGAGCCATAAAATGTATACCACATAGCACAAATACATTAACATTGATTATCAATTACATTGTGACAAACTAGAGACAGGATCATGGGCACCCAAGGCTCACCCATGGAAGCCAAAGGCCAGCCCGTCCGGGCCACTCCCAAAGAGATACCAACGTAGTACAAATTGGCAAAAAAAAAAAAGAATGCTGTTAATGATAGAAAGGCACCAGAACACCCAGTGCACCACAGCCTGCCAACGCACATGACCCAGGAGGCAAACAGCACCCGGCCTCCAAATTCCCTAAATTCTAATACAATTAAAGACCAGAGAAACGAGTCTGATCCATGGATAACCCACTCCGTTCATGCCCAGTCGGCACAAGAGGAACCTACACAATACTGAGCATAATGTTTTGTGTTGTAGTGGTATGTCTGATCAGTGTAAATTCTCATTTAGTGTTTCAAAAGCCCTCTTCAGACTGAAGTGGAAAGTGAAGCAGTCCTCTTCGAAACACTGCAAAAAAAAAAAAGCATTTCACGTATGCCTGCCTCTAGAAATACAGGAAGCGCTTTAAAATTCTGCCCTCCATCGTGTTTATGTACCAGTACAACGTTACTAAAAGAGGCACTCCAAAAGCCATTAAGTGCATGATGCACAGTATTGTGCAGTGACTAAGCGATAAAATGGAGTGTGCAACTTTCTACGTCCTCTTTTATACTTTTTTAACACTTTGATTTCATAAGTCTGTTTTGTTTTTTTGTTTTTTTTTTGGTCAATTCGCTCAAGACCGTCACTTAGCCAGATGGTTTCTCTCTCCTGGCTTAGCAAATAGATTCAACACGTTTAACAAAAAAACTAACAAATTAACAAACTAATGCTCACTTTTTGTTGCTGCTAATCAATCATCACTTTCCTAAACCTGTCACCTCCAGACACCTGCCATACTGCAAAGAAAAAGGAAAAAAAAACATAAAGGATGTATATGCCGGAAACGAGAAACATCTTACACCTGATTCGGAACACAATGCCATGGGGATCATGCCAGACGTGCAGCTTTCTACAGTTCCCCTCCAGCACCAGTGCCAAGATGGTCGTAGTTTTTGTTTGTGTGGGAGAGCATAGCACATTTGAAGCAGAAAGAGAGGTGGCAGATTTTTAGGGAGGAAGAGACAGAGAAGGAAAGAGAATGAGCAGTGAGACGATGGTGCTAGGCACAGGGAATTCATTATAGTCGTTTTTTTGCCAATAAAGCTGAAATCTTGCGAGAATTCTTTCATCTCTCTACAACCCGGGCGAGCAGATGGTTCATAGTCTGGTTCAGCTCCAGATGAAGCCAAATCCCGCGCTTTGAGTTAACATAAAGCTGACATTTAACACACTTTAAAATATACTGGCCACCTCTGACATCTTGTAATATTTTTCTTCCTTCCTCATACCATCGGAATGCAAAAGGGTCATTGATAGATGGATGATTCTTGATGGGTTTTATGAAGCTGGCGCATTGCCGAGCAACTAGCCGTCTAGGGCGTGTTGGGAAAGGGGGGGTAGGTGTGTGGGTGGATTTCCACTTTATCTCTCTGAGGGTTTGGATTGAAAGAGGAAGCTACGGCGATTCAATTAGCCAGTCATGAACCGAGCTCTCGCCAATCAGCGATCACACACTGTATAAGCCTAGGGCTAGGATGAGATGCTAATTTAAACAGTGGGCCCTATTGTAAGCACCCATCAACCGGCACTAAGCAAACAGCCTATGTCAGTGTGCCTGTTTTATATTACTACTCTATGTACACACAGCCCATACCCAGTGGTGTAGAAAAAACATTCCAGCAAGGAGTTTTAATGGAACCGGTACACTGTCATTAGCAGCTAATCAGATGTGGACAAAGTTTTGTCCTGGAGCTACAAGGAACTGCCAAGAATGATTTTCCGTTGCCAAAATGCAAAATATCCTCTTTGCATTTCTGTTGCTGCAATCAGGCCTTCGTTCAATGCTCATGCTTTCTTCCCTCACTCACAAGGGCAGACAGATAAGCCCAAGGCTCACGTTGCTATCTCATACACATGCAGAACAACACAACCGATGTGCATGTACAGAAAGGGCAGCAGTTACGAGGCGGCAGCTGAAGCTATAAGAGCGGAAAATGAAAAACCCGGCATCCTGATGAGCTGAGGGCTTTGCGCCGAAGAGAACAAATAGAAGGAAGAAAGGGCGGCAGGTGACACCGTTCTCAAGGGAGCCACTGGAATAGATTCCTTACACCTTGCTGTGCCAGAATTCCCTCTGAGTCTGTGTGGAGATGAAGGCTTTGAGAAGAGGGGGCATGGGAAGCCTTGCAGATAAAAGGAATCAGAAGGACTCATAAAACATACATGACCTTGGCATAATGATGCAACTATTAGCACTAATCATAGCACACTGCTGCGCTTCACCAGTGGGCTACAACAACTGAAGTTTTAAAATGAGATAATGAATAAAAAACAAATCAGATTCTCCCTTTAGATATGATCCTGCCAAGAAAGAGACTGTAGCTGACTGTAACTTAAGACCATGTCTACATTAGTGGGTCTATTATTTTTCTTTCTGCTTTGGCTGTCTGTCCCGACTGAAATGGTGTTTTCCCCTGTTCCCCATTTTGGTGCGTGAATCAAGTATAAAAAGTATTGCGCCATCTCTCATTTCATCTTCTATACCGCTTTATCCTGTATTCAGGGTCGCGGGGGGCCTGGAGCCTATCCCAGGAAGCTTCGGGCACG
>JAQMYL010000018.1:12773076-12789827 GCA_030014365.1 Clarias pachynema
GATAGATAGATAGATAGATAGATAGATAGATAGATAGATAAATATGCATAGACAGATAGATATACTGATAGATAGATAGATAGATAGATAGATAGATAGATAGATAGATAGATAGATAGACAAACAGAGATGCATAGACAGACAGATAGACATACTGGTAGATAGATAGATAGATAGATAGATAGATAGATAGATTAGATAGATATTTACAGACTGACAGACAGACAGATAAACAGACACTCAGACAACATATACTGTAGATAAACATACTGACAGACAGATAGATTGATTGATAGATAGATAGTTATTTATAGACCGACAGATAGACAGACTCATACACACACATGCATACATATAGAGAAATCTCTCAAACGCCAATATCACTTTGTTAGCGTGTGCTCACACACACACACACACACACACACACACACACACACACACACACACACACATATACACATACACACATACACACATACACACATACACATACACAGGACGTTCGAGTTGTATTTATACACTTGCACGCTGGATCTATCCTGACTCAGAGACACACAATGATAAAGTGAGAGAGAGAGTGAATAATGTTTTTTCTTTCAGGTCCTACATCTACAGCCCTTCTGAGCTCATGTTAAGTAGTTTCACCTTTCAGCAGTGTTACTGCAAATGGCAATAAAGGCAGAAGAGAGAGACAGAAAGAGAGAGAGAGAGAAAACAAAGAGTAAACCGAACAACCCCATCTATTTTCACGAGAGGAGAGACTGAGCGAGAAATAGCCAATTATTCTCCCAGCTCAGGGCAGGAAGGAAAGCAGTCTGCCACCGCTGGTGCTGCTTGGAGTTTTAATCAAACACCTTGAGAAAATGACACGGGGAGCAATAACGCTTCAGATATCAGTGAGTCCAAACATCGGTGCGACCCGAGCTGGATTAGCCCCGGCCTAGGAGGGGTAGAACAGGACACTCCTCCGGCAAGGTGCATCAAAACTCTGAAAAGTGCTTGGGGGTAATCGATGCTTTCTACTCCAGTGGCTCCTGGGGGAAAAATCGAGAGGGCTCCAGTTTCTGCTGACAGAGACTCCATCAGTGTGTCTCCCCAAGGCTATATTCACAGCTGTTTCGCACAAACACACACACACGCACACACACCTAGGACGTTCGAGTTGTATTTATACACATGCTTTCACGCTGGATCTATCCGGGTCACTTTAAAAGCCATTTGATGGAGTGGCGTTTTTACAGACGCGACGCAGCGGAGCTCTCGACTGTAAATCTGGAGGGGGGGGTCAGTGGCCTGTGAAGAGTGTTCAATCCAGGAAGTGAATTTGTGAACTGAACTGTTTACCTGAAGTAAATTGTACTTTATGCGTGCCCGTGCGCACGTCCATATGTGTGTGTGTGTGTGTGTGTGTGTGTGTGAGAGAGATTGTGTACATCCTGACTTAACAAATAGCATACTGTATTCATATACTGTATATTATAAGGATTGTGCATCACCTCCTCATATGCACACACACACACCCACACACACACACACACACACACTAAACGAATCCTGAAATTAGCTTTTCTTATTATCGACTTGACCTGAAAAATGCAAAGCGCACTGGGACATGAGCAGGAAGTCATTTATACAGAATGAACAGAACTTGAAGCACACACACACACACACTCACTCACTCATACATACACACATTCACACATACAACATCTAGCTCTTCAAGCAAGAGAAGGTCTTTGAACAATGTATGGTGGTTGTGGTCCTATTCCACAACCCCCATACATGGTTTTTATATCGGAACCCACGGCACTTGCATTGTGTGTGTGTGTGTGTGTGTGTGTGTGTGTGTGTGTGTGTGTGTATATATATATATATATATAAGGGTAAGGGTCTCAAGCTGACACAGTTAAACCAATGTAACCACCTAGACGTATCTGATTATAAAGCATTACAGCAGCCTCTGGCACTGAACAAACAAATAATGGGAACATGAGAAGGGAGTGATTTGTTCATACCCCTACATTCAGAGAGAGAGAGAGAGAGAGAGAGAGAGAGAGAATGAGAGACCCCATAAATCTCCTTGCGCTGGGCACTGCGAAAGAGGATTAGATAGATTTGCATGCCATTAACAGAAAAAAGAGAAAAAGAAAGAGTGAGTTGGGCATCTGTAGATCATTATTCACAACAGCAATTACCTCCTCTTCCACTACACACACACACACGCACACATGCAGACACGCAGACACGCAGCACTCTCAGTTCTGATTGCCCTTACACCAATTATGCCTGCATTGGCCTGCTCACTTAGCTGAGAGAGATGGATTAGAATGAACGGACGTTACCAATAGTCACAAACATGCCAGTGCAAGCACTCTCTCTCTCTCTCACACACACACACTCATATGTGTCCTATCAAGTGTCCGTTTTTATTTTGTCAAAAAAGTTGAAAAGGGAGTGTAGAGGACAAGAAGTACGAACAATCTGTTTCAATTGACAGCCACACACACACACACACACACACACACACACCCCGCAGCACCCGCTACACCTGTGTGTCAGCGTCACCTATGTGCGTCTCATCCTTTAAAGAAAACAGCAGCAGATAAAGGAGGACAAACGCGGCTTTAATAAGGATGCTTATTATAACGTCCTTTTCGCAGTATAAAAGGAGAGAAGACTGCTTTTGTCTCCTGAGCAAGCTCGAACAAGGACAGATGGGTGTCAGCTAAAGCTAGGAATGGCGTGGCTGCCTGAAGATTTGCAGTCTGCATTTCTTTCTTTTATTTGGTACTGGATTTTTGTTCACGCCTTCTTCGGAACGTAAAAAGACAGTAAAAGCGTACCGCATGGACGACGTGTATACAGTAGTAGGTTTAAGATCTGCAAGACCAATTAGCAGAACAGTAATTTTCATCTTTTTTTTAAGGAAATTGTTCATTAGGATAATTAGGATAAACAAGCCTGAATGAGAGGCGTTCTTTATATTAAATTGAAAGAGGAAAAGTCAAAAATAAATAAATAAATACAAATTTTTAAAAATCGACCCCAGTCGCTCAATCATTTATTACACTTAATACATTAGTTAACATTGAATAATTTGATATCGAGGCCAAAAACAACCCACTGATTTCTATTAATCTCTGAAAATGGAAAGCCCTGTCAGCCCAGTGATACCAGTTTCCCCCCGACCAGTGTGGGCACAGAGGTAGGACTGTAGGACGTCCTCAGAACTAGAGACCTATTAAGAACGTCTTCAAGACCCTTTATAGCACTAAATATTAGGATTGGGATTGACCAGGGACCACCTGATACGATATTATCACGATATCTACTGTAGGTGCCAATTCGATTTGTATTGCGATTCTGTAAGTATGACAATTTATATAAATTCGATATTAAAATATTTATAAGAGTTCTAATTTCTAAACAATTTAGGAAATAATTTTCTGTTAAATTTAGGAATTGATTTAGGAAGCTGTGCTTTCCCCCGATGTGTGAATAGCTTAGAGTGCACCACCTATCTATATGCAACACCATATCTAAATGAAAAATCTGGAGACAGTATGGCATTTCATGAATTGCCATGGAAATAATTAATAAATAAAAAATATTATAAATAATAATGTAACTAAATAAATTTTTTCTCCCATCTCTACTAAGTATGTTTACGTGTAACTTCCTAAAGTACCCAAGTACTAAAGTTATCTTAGTTTTTGAGTTTTGCTTCATTCCAATCACTTTTGCTCAAATGTATGTAAACACATTTCCTGTGACTGCGTTTTATCTGATGATAGCTACGTCATCGTTTTTGTATGAAAGAGTAGCTAACCCTAGTCAATATCACGATAAAGTGCCTCTGAGACTTACAGTAAAATAATAAATCTGAGTTTCCATTTAACTTCATATTAACTTTATTCAGTTGGCATTAGCCTGTCAGAAAGCGATCTTCATCAAGCTCCAGCACTTTTTATTAATAAACTGCATATAAAAAAAAACACAAGCAAATTGCAAAATATGTCCACCCTGTCAGTGACAAATTCAAAGTAATATAATGTATAAAATATTAATTTTCAGAAAGACATGTTGTCCCTTTCTAAGTCATATATTTTAGTTAATGGGAAAATGTGGCAAAAACTATGTGCACACTCCATGCTGTCACGGAAGGACTGATGACAGGGTGGACATATTTTGCTAAAGTTAGCTGTTAATGAGCACACGGAGTACCTTCAGTCAGCAAACTGATTCACTGTTGAAGGTGACTGTGTACTGTTCATCAGAAATAATTAGAATATTTGAAAATATTTATTAAGATTTCACTATGACAGGGAGGACTTGTTCAGCTTGACATAAAACTGCAATCAGAATACGATGAAAATTAGGAAATACAAATGTAAATACTTCATTTAGTTAGAGCAGTTGTTTCAGAACAATGGTCGTGATGTCACTGGTTACATCGCTCAGTTTCTCAAAGGGGCAGTTTCCCCAAAATGACAGAGTGGACATTTAAAAAGTACTGTATTATAATTTTTATGTCACTTAACCACATACACATACAATCAAAGAAAATGGTATAAAATGAGGGAAACATATTTCAAGAGACTTTTAACTGTACTAAATGTTTTGTTATTCATAACAAAACCTCACAATGTCATTATTTTGCAATATGTTCATGATAACTGGGTGATTCCGATATGGAGGCCAAAGGCACATTATTGTAATATTAACCCAGAAACACACAGTTCTGTTTTTTTTCCTAACGACTTTTTCCGACGTTTGTTTAAAATGCGCAAAACGTTTGGAAGAACCCATACTTACAGTCATCCCAACTGGGTAATAGCCCATTCCATGTGCAGAGGACTCACTCGCTTCTACCCATTATACATAATACATATGCTAATCTTGTCTGAAGCATATTACCTAAATAGAGTTACCATGATTAAACTGAAATCACAAGATTGTGTGTTCTCCCCATGTCAGATTATACAATCAATCTGCGTTAATGACAGACTATGAATAAAAATAATGAAAATTCTCTGGTTATTTCATCATTATTTCATCCACAATCAGCATGATTGGGGCAGTGCAGGTTCAGAGAGTTGAGGCTCTGGGCTGCTGATTGGTGGGTCGGGGGTTCGAGCCCTGCCATTGCCGGGTTGTTATTGTTGTTATTATGGGCAGCGCCCTAAACCCTACTCCCGTATAAGAGCTCGGGAATGCCTGGGAAGCTGACTAGTCTAACCGTGGCTTACCCTTGCTTGATGGCAAAAAAAAACAGCATGATTGAGGCTCATGCAGAAAATTATGTCATAAACATTCTTCAAAGTGAGCTTGAGGTAATGAGGATTTTTTTTTTCCATCCATTAGCATGCTTCATTTACATTTTACCCCTGAATTCAATCCAATACGATTAAATTCTATTTGTATAACACTTCTAACAATTGACATTGTCAAAAAGCAGCTTTACGGAAATTTTCCATACAGTTTTAATAATTGTATCCCTAATGAGCAATCCTGAGGCAACAAGAGGAAGAAACCCTGACTCTCGGCTCTAAAAGGATCCCATCCTCATCCAGGTGAGACTGTTACCAAATAGATGTTACTTTTTTTCCCCCATATCAGCCACTCTGTTTTCGGTTGTCTTTCATTATAATGGCACTAAAATACCTGGCAATAGTCGTGTCACACTGTGCGCTCACTTGTTTCAAAAGCTGGGCTGAGAATCTGAAAATGTAAAGCTAAACTAGTCTAGTGCGAGTACTAGGGTTTCAAAACACAGCCTATCCTCCCCACGTGCCTCATCTGCCAGTGCCAGTTTAAATGTTTTGTGAAGAGTTTATGTCCTATGAAATAAGGCAGCTTTACCTGCCAAGCAGTAAAGGAGAAATGGGCAGTTGGAGCAAACTGATAACGACTAAATTGGGCCAAATGTTGTAAAAAAATAAAATAAAAATAAAATAAAAAATAAGAAATGCATCTTATTTCAGAATCAGTGACTAATAAAAAGCTTCAGCATGTTTGACTTTGGGGTGTTGGCCAAAGAAGAGAGAGAGAAAGAGAGAGAGAGAGAGAGATTCTCTTTTCTTTCCTATGAGATAATGGATTTTATCTACAAACTAATTAACCACATGCTGAAAATTGCTAAATTGTATGAACAGTGGGTAAATAGTCTGAGTTACTGTGGAGGGAGAGATTTGCATCCTAAATGTGTTTACGTTTTATCCAAATAATTAATAAATCTGTAGAGATTTAATAACTACTTGTATTTAGAGGGTTGTAACGTTTAATCCCTGACCACTACTGGTCGCCAAAGCACTCAACCCACAACTGCTCAGCTGCCTGGTTCGGTTACATCCTGTCACGATTCACAAACACTTTCGATAAACAGATCTGCTTAAATGATTATACATTATTATAAAATCACTTTCACACATTAGATGTGGAATCCATGACTATTATCTACTTTAAATCCTGAAGCGTCACTGCTCAAAAGGAAAAAAGAAGAAGAAGAAAAAAAAATGTCAACGGAGCCTCAATTCTGAAGTTTGATATTTGGCCCAGCATAAAAGAATAACTCTTGCTATTAATACCTCATCTTTAGTAAATTATTCATCGCACACCTTACACAAGAGCTATGCCAAATGAACGCATTCATAATTCATGCGTGGCATTAATGGCCGGCATTTCAGATGGCCAGATCTATTCTGAGGGCACTTTGCCTGTCTGCTTTCAAGTGCGGGGAGGAGTGATCTAAGCGAGCTCTCGTTACCCCAGATGGTCTCACACAGAAATCTCCCTTCCCTTCTGTTTTTCATACCCCATCCATCCCCTCTTCCGACCCCCCTTCCCCTTCCGGATCTTTGACACATTGTTTGTGATTGCTGGGATGATTTTGGCGATTAAGGCCACGTAATCCGATCACTGGGACGCAGAGAGCAAAGCCGGGGCTCGAACATGGCCATGCACTTCATTGCAACAGACTGTAGATCACGCGTCTTAACCAGCCAAAGGCCAATTCCCTTTCAATTAGCCACCGGAATGGGATGACTGCATGCCCCCGTTCCCATTTTCCTGCCCATCATGTCTGGCCCATCTGCTGCGGTTAGCCACAGTACAGCCCTCTAAACGATCCACAGCACTTTTAGAAGCCATTATCAATTAGAAAGCATTCAACCATCCATATCTTTGAGAACCTACTCTCGCTTTAACCTTCGCCTTGCCATGTGGTGAAAAAAAAAAAAAAAGAAAGAAAAAAAAACGTACTGATAAAAGAAACAAAAGGCATAAGTTGCAAAAGAGAATAAGACTGCTGTGCAGGGTTACGCAGAAATGCAAATTACAGCCTTGCTGATGTGTGTGTCATTAGTCTCAGGTAGACTTGGGCAGGTTTGTTCTAGATAAGAACAGGAAACGTGAACAGATAAGCACTGCCATCGACTCACCGCTGACCGTTATCGGAAATCATAACGCATTAACCTTCAGGACGCAGTGAATGTGAACCTGGGGGAACGGTATGGATGTGTTGGAAAATACGGAGAGAAGTGCTGAGAGACATAAAAGAGAGAGAATGACAGGGAAGACAGACGGAGAAGTAGACAAAGCATTAGGAGGGAAAGTGGTCATTGACAGTTCTAGATTTCAAAGGGGTTCCACAGTAAAGGCTCTGGGGTAGGATTCGTACGTAGAACCTGGAGAACCTCAGTTCTTCCAGATGACCAAAACAAACAGATTTCTAGACAGACATGAAAAGAAAGACAGATAGAAGCATAGAACGTGTGTGAGAGTCTGTGTAATTTTCCCTGCGCTTTTTCGCTTCATCTTCCGCCATCAGTGCGCCATCTGTCAAAGGCAACACAAGGAGAGAGATTGAGAGATTTGTTTTGTTTTTGTTTTTTGTGGTATTTCTTACACAGAGCTAATATTTGCTGGACACCGAGCCCTGACAGAATTTGCCATGAGATTGCAATTTGTTGCAGGTTGCCTCCACAGACTAACCCAGAGAAATACCTCAAATTATTTAATTGCAAAATACATGCAAATGAAAAAGCCAAGGGAAATGGACAGAATGTTAATGATTGGAGTTAGACTGCTATACATAATCACACACACAGTATGATAGGTTTCCTTCTGACTATCATCATGAGCAATGCATGCAAACATGAAATTAAGGAACACACTTTGCACACATTGGTATTTTAGGTGCCATGGTTAGATGCAAAAATAAAATAAATATTCAGATGATTTATTCTGTGCACTTTGTGAGTGTGTGTGTGTGCGTGTGAACAAATTCTCCATAACACATAAACACATATAGTGGGGTATGCATGAGCAGCTGAGAGCTGGGATGTCACCCCTAACCCGACTTTACGCATCAGTGCAGGCTCGGCGCGCATCCAAGGAAAAAGTTTCCCAATGACAGCTCAGTTCAGGTTGGAGCGCGCGCCTGGAGGAGCGCGAGCTCGAGATTTATTTTTTCTTATTTACCTTCCATCCCTGAAACAGCCGCCACGGCGCACAAAAACACGAGCAAATCCACAGTCATGGTCAGCCGCGTTCTCCGCTGTCTCTCCATCCTTTAACGTGGACCAAAAAAAAAAAAAGAAAACGCGCACAAAGCCGCTCTCCTCCGCTTTCTCCACGCGCCGGATACTCCGATAGTCCACAAAGCGAACCTGGCGCGCGCGTCACATCGCCAGCCGTAGTAGGGAGCGCGAGAGTGTGTATGCGTCTGCGTGCGTCTTGTGTGTGCGCGCGCGCGCGTGTGTGTGTGTATATGAAGGAGAGACAGGCGGCTTCGGTGGCACGGCTTACTGAGCGCCCGAGCGCGCGCGGGGACCCGGAGGACCACGCCCCCTTCTTCTAGCCTTTAAACCGACCTGACCAATCCCGGACCGCCGGCGGAAAGTGGCTGACCAATCGCGTGCGCCCTCTCCCTCCCTCATGCCTCGTTATTCAAAAGCGCAAACTTTTCTCAGCGGCTCGTTTCAGCGCCACCGCGCACATGGGTGAGAAAGCGAACAGCGCCGACATGCGGCCGCGGTGAGTGCATCTATGACTGTAAGTAATGAAGCACACGATTGGGAAAGTATTATTATTATTATTAGATGTAGTATTATGCTGCTGCTTATGATGCTGATGGATGAGGATGATGAGTAGGATTTGTAGAAGCCTAGTAGTAGTTTGCTGTTGCTGCTGCTGATTATGATGATGATGGATGATGATTAGTAGTAGTAGAAGCCTTTTTTTTTGTAGAAGAAGCCTAGTAGCAGTAGTTTGCTGATGATGATGATGGTGATTAGCAGTAGAAGCCTAGTAGTAGTAGGATGATGATGTATGATGATGATGATTAGTAGTAGTAGAAGCGTAGTATTAGTAGCATTAATATGATGATATATGATGATGGTGATGTATGATGATGATGATGGTGAGGTATGATGATGATGATGGGGAGGCTGATGCTGTATGATGATTAACAGTAGTAGTAGTAGTAGTAGAAGCCTGGCAGTAGAAGTAGTAGTAGTAGTAGTAGTAGAAGCCTGGCAGTAGAAGTAGTAGTAGTAGTAGTAGTAGGATGATGTATGATGATGATGATGATGATGATGATTAGTAGTAGTAGAAGCGTAGTAGTATTAGTATTAGTATGATGATCATGATGATATATGATGATGATATATGATGATGATGGTGATGATGATGATGATGATGGGGAGGCTGATGATGTATGATGATTAACAGTAGTAGTAGTAGTAGTAGTAGTAGAAGCCTGGCAGTAGAAGTAGTAGTAGTAGTAGTAGTATTAGGATGATGATGTATGATGATGATGATGATTAGTAGTAGTAGTAGAAGCGTAGTAGTATTAGTATGCTAATGATGAGGATGATGACTATGTGGAGGATGATGATGTATGATGATTAATAGTAGTAGTAGGTGATGTATGATGATGATGATGATGATGATTAGTAGTAGTAGAAGCATAGTATTATTAGTATTAGTATGATGATCATGATGATATATGATGATGATATATGATGATGATGGTGATGATGATGATGATGATGATGGGGAGGCTGATGATGTATGATGATTAACAGTAGTAGTAGTAGTAGTAGTAGTAGTAGGATGATGATGTATGATGATGATGATTAGTAGTAGTAGAAGCGTAGTAGTATTAGTATTAGTATGCTAATGATGAGGATGATGATTATGGGGAGGATGATGATGTATGATGATTAATAGTAGTAGTAGGTGATGTATGATGATGATGATGATTAGTAGTAGTAGAAGCATAGTATTATTATTATTAGTATGATGATCATGATGATATATGATGATGACGATGATGATGATGATGATGATGGGTAGGATGATGATGTATGATGATTAACAGTAGTAGTAGAAGCGTAGTAGTATTAGTATTAGTATGCTAATGATGATGAGGATGATGATTATGGGGAGGATGATGATGTATGATGATTAATAGTAGTCGTAGGGTGATGATGTATGATGATGATGATGATGATGATTAGTAGTAGTAGAAGCGTAGTATTATTAGTATTAGTATGATGATGATGATGATATATGATAATGGTGATGAGGATGATGATGATGATGATTATGGGGAGGATGATGATGTATGATGATTAACAGTAGTAGTAGTAGAAGAAGCCTGGCAGTAGTAGTAGTAGTAGTAGGATGATGATGTATGATGATGATGATTAGTAGTAGTAGAAGTAGTAGTATGCTAATGATGATGATGATGATTATGGGGAGGATGATGATGTATGATGATTAATAGTAGTAGGGGTAGTAGTAGTAGAAGCCTGGCAGTAGTAGTATGCTGCTGCTGCTGATGTATGATGATTAGTAGTAGTAGTAGTAGTATAACCTTAGTAGAAGTAGTATGCTGCTGTTGATGATGAAGATGATTAGTAGAAGAAGGCTAGTAGTAGTATAACCTTAGTAGAAGTAGTATGCTCCTGCAGATGATGATGATGATGATGATTCATTGTAGATGTTTGGAAGTAGTAGTTTGCTGCTGCATGATGATGATGATGTATGATGATGATTAGTAGTAGAAGCCTTATAGTAGTTTGCTGCTGCTGAAAATGATGGTGATGATGATGATGGTAGTAATAGTAGTTGTGGAAGCCTAGTAGTAGTATACGACTTTTGCTGCTGCTGCAGATGATGATGATGATGATGATAGTAGTAGAAGCCCAGTAGTAGTAGTATGGTGCTGCTGCTGATAATGATGATGGTGGTTAGTAGTAGTAGTAGCATTCATCCATCCATCCATCCATCTTCTATACTGCTTATATGTACAGTACAGGGTCAAAGGAAGCCTGGAGCCTATCCCAGGACACTTCGGATACAAGGCGAGGTACATCCTGGATAGGGTGTCAATCTATCCATCACAGGGCACACATGCACACATTCACACACTCATTCACACACTAGATACTACAATTTCGGAACCCCATATAGCCTGGTTAAAAAATAAAATAAAATAAAAAATTATAATTTACTGCTAACTTAGCAATATCATTAGTAATAAATTAAGCTATAATTCCAGTAATTGTTATGACAGCTCAACGTCTACCCACTAGGATCACTATATACGTAGTGCACTTTTTTTTTTAAGCTTTTCTATTATCGCGCTAGGATGGATGGGGTCTTCATGTCAAATCTAACCCTAAATGCTTCACTACATACTGTAGAGTGCAGAAGTCAGGTTTTTAAATCCCATACAGAACATGTGCCTGGGGAATAAAGAGCATGAGATATGATCTCTCTCACTCTCTCTCTCTCTCTCTCTCTCTCTCTCACACACACACACACACACATTTAGATTTATTGGTATGAA
This sequence comes from Clarias pachynema, assembly GCA_030014365.1. Taxonomy (NCBI): domain Eukaryota; kingdom Metazoa; phylum Chordata; class Actinopteri; order Siluriformes; family Clariidae; genus Clarias; species Clarias pachynema. Next base: position 12,784,937 of record JAQMYL010000018.1, read on the forward strand.
TGATAGAATGCAACAGAATGCAATTAACAAAAGCTTCCAAAGCGCTCAGAGGGAAAACAAAAAAGAAAGTAAATAAATAAATAAATAAATAAAATAATAGATGTTAATAGTATTTGTGATAGATAGATATTTATTTATTGTATTTTGGTCCATCTACTGTATGTGCTGTCCATCACATCAACAATAGATACTCCTTAGTCTGGAGATATATCTGTCATTTCTGTGTCAGTTATTTAAGAGGTATGGTTGCCAGCTTGACACCCAATTGTCATTCACACACACACACACACACACACACACACACACACACACACACACACACACACACACACACACACACACACACAGTGGGCATGTCAATTTGGCCATGTCAGTCAGCCTAATCTAGTCTTTTGGACTGTGAGAGGAAACCGGAGTACCCAGAGGAAACCCATGCACTCAGACCCAAGGCAAGAATCGAATATACATGTCTTTTCTATTAATATTTAAGTGTATTTAATTTATGGTTCCACTTTAGAGTTGTACTGACAGTATGACTTTCTTTCTGACAATTTGACAAACTCTTGTATTTGTCCTTAAACATATGTGCAATATGTCCTTGTCTTCTGTAATTTGGTCTTCACATGCTGGCATGTTTATTTTTAGAATATTAGAAGAAAAACGTCTAAGTTTTTAGTGCATATGACAAAGGAAAATGTTTTGTCTTTGGCTGTCCTATGCTGCATTGACTCTCTTTCTCTTGCTCTCTCGGAAGTAACAGGTTTTAGGTAGGAAACTAAATGAATAAATAATAAATCAGCTAATTACTCCTATTTTACAATTTTGCAAAATTGCATTCTGCATTATGTGAGGCCGGATGATAACTGCTCGTCTCGTTCAGAAATGAAGCATGGAAGGAAGAATGCCAAGAAATCGTCGCACCATAATTGAATACGTTGGCGGTATGGTTAGCACTGTCGCCTTGCACCTTCAGTGTCAGGGTTCGATTCCCAACTTGGGTAAGTTTGCATGATCTCCCTGTGCTTGGTGGGTTTCCTCCGGGTCCCCCGGTTTCCTCCCACAGTCCATAGACATTAGGCTAATTGACACTCCCAAATTTGCCCATACTGTGTGTGTTTGTGTGTGCGCCCTGGTATAGGCTCGAATGCAACCCTAAAAAGTGTAAGAAAAAAAAACAAGTTTCCACAAAGGACATTATTTTCTATGATTCTGGAAGTGTGCATGTTTTCAGCACCGAGCCTTCAAGAGACATTCGGTAAGGTATTTGCATTAATTGACGTCCTCTTCATTAATCCGGCAGCTTATTAAGAGTCGGATGAGCTCCAGTGCGCCTGGGCGCGACGGCACGTGCGTCCCTGTTTGAACCACGCGTGCACGTGCGCGCACGCATTCACCCTTTCTCGGGTGAGCCCATACAGACCTGCTCCACTAATTGCGTGTGCATGCTGGATTCGTGGCCTAGCATATTATCTCCATCAGGACTGGAGGTAGACATTTGAATTCCAATTGGCCTCTAATTAGCCTGCAAATGCAGAGACATTTCATGACATTTCAGTTCCCTGCGCAGCACACAACACCTCTGCCCCCCTCTGCTTCTATTTCTTTTTTCCTTTTTTCTTTTTTTACCCCCGCCTCCCTCCCTTACCTATTTTCCACACATCTCCTACATTTTCCATTTTTCTGCAGTTTTCATTTTCCATCTTATATGCTTCCTCCATCATCTGCTTGTTCTCTGGAGCCATGGAACAGATGGTGGACACAAAAGACTCCTCCCAGGGAGACAGGCGCTGGACAGTGGGAGGGGGGATAAGTGCATGCGTGTGTGTGTTTGTGTGTGTGTGTGTGTGTGTAAAAGGTGAGGTTAAAACCCAGCCCTCCTCGGTCATTTTTCAAGTGTTATCAATAATACACACACCCCCACCTGGATCTCCGTCCCCGTCGGGTTCTTATGCTCTCACATCATACATAAACATAGACAAAAGGCTGCACGCTTCTCTCATCTCTCCCCTTTCGTCTCTCTCTATGTATAAAGAGAAAATTCAATACAAGTTCCAAGTACAGTGCTTGTTTTGACTTCTAGCAAATCCGAAATCTCTAAAGATGCGGGTCATTTACAAGAATGCATAAGTCTGCATAAAAGTACTAATGCATCGTTTTTCTCTAGTATAATGAGCACAAATGATTTGCCTTATTAAAAAAATAGAAAAAAAAGTTCAGCTGCATTTACAACAGATTTTTAAATAGTTAACTTTGATTTAAACTGGATGTTTGATTCATATTCACATTTGTTTGAATATTTCTATCATTTTTTTAAATAATAATTTTGCTTAAATGAGATGATGGGTTAGTAAGAGGTTAGCAGATCTGGGTAAAATAAATAAGCTAGCAGGGCAAAGCCTCGACAGAACTCTCTGTTTAAGGAATAGATAAATATAAGAGTAGATTTTTTTGTATATATTAGCTTAAGCAGTCGTCATTCATGGTTCAAGTGTTTGTAGAAACAGTTAAAAGATTACTCAGTGCTAAAGTAACCAGTGAAGGCATTATTTCAGGTTGAAGAATGTTAACATTCACTTATACCATATTATTTCAGCAGTGAAAATATGAAGTAATCCCAGAAAAAAAATTCAGTTGAGCTTCTCTAATTAATATCTATTGGTGCAGGTGTTTGTTTACATTGAACAAGTAGATTATTAATAGCTTATTTTTAAGTAGATTATTAAATCTCGAACATACAGTAACTTTTCATAGTGTACATCCCATTTTTTTCCTAGTAAGTCTTAATGAGTGTGTATGGAGGATTTTGCCGGCTTATACTGTAGGCATACAGTATTACGGTCGTTTCTGCGTCTTCCGCATACTTTGTGTATACACGGTGAACTATCGCATTGATTGGATCTATTGAGTTGCACCATAGCCATGCCCACCTCAAGGAGATATGGTGAATGAGTAAAAAAAAAAAACAAGCTGTGAAGTAATCGGGCTGAATTCCTTCTAGCCCAAACAACTTACTGTAGAGTTGTTAAGATATTTATTAAGACATTTATGATTATTTTTGCAAGATAAAATAATTAATGAAATGTGTAAAAATAATTTATTACACTCAGTTACATAGTTTTTCTGTATTCTTACCCTCATAGAGAGGGAAAAAAGATTAAGTCTGGAAAGGTCTACAGTATGTTTCTGTCTTTCAACTAGGGGAACTATTAAAACAGAAGGGTTTACCTTTAAGACTGGTTTCAAGGTAAAAAAAAAGAAAAAAAAACACCTCTGTGAAGCTATAGGAACCTTTTATAATCTGGAAAAAAAAAACATTATATATCGCAATGCTCTTCAGGAAGCTTCTCGTCCTCAGATGACTCTTACAAGAATAACGACCTGATAAAGTCTTGGAAAACAGATCCTTTCTTCAGCATTAATCTGGTAAAGGTTGTGGTGGATCCAGAGCTCATCCATGGGACACTGGATGTCAATTGGGAATGCACCCTGGAAGGGACACTAGTTCCACGCTCGTTCGTTGTCTAATCGTCAATCCAACTAAGCAACAGACCGAACTCAGGATCAACTCGGGGTTCATGGAGTTGTGTGTCTGCATCAGTGTGATAGAAATTACACATGCACTTTCTGAATTGTGATTATGATTGAGACTATGATTAAAATGTATAATTGTAAGTGTGTGAACGCAATTAGAAAGTGGTGCGATTCATCAGAGTAGAATGCCTTCTGTTCTGTATTTCTCGAGCGTTTCACTGACGGCATTTTGATGAAATGAGCATATGAATAACAGGAACGCATTTACTGCACCCTTAGACCATTAGCTAATTACAAAAGCCTTACATTAATTTACTGTAATTGTGTGGCAGCACTGCACTCTATAAAAAAAAGCTATTTACAACTGCGCTGTGAGCTATCTGCATTTATTTAGATCGATAATGAGGCTGTAACAAGCATTTGTACTCCTGTTGCCTTGTTTTACTGAGGATAATTGAAAGTCATGTAATAATAATAATAATAATAATTATTATTATTATTATTATTATTATTATTATCATACACTTTTCGTATACCAAAGAACCATGAATACACCACCAATATAGCCAAGTTGCTCAGATATAACAACATCAGTTTTATAAAAAGTAAAAGAAATGTATGATTTATGGCAACAGTAAAGTCTGTAGCAGAAGGCTGTAGTATTATGTGAAGTTTTTTTTTTTTTTCTCCGACCTGAGTTGTAAAAAAAATGGGGTTGTTGCAGGCAATGTTTTGGGTGAGCGAATTTCTACATTTTGGAGTTACTGGGAGGAAAAATCTGCCACGCGTGGAGGACAGCTGGGTATGAAGGATGACGGGCAGACCAGCGTCAGAGGAGATAAGAGTGCAAGTAGGAGGGTTTGAATGACGAAATTCATACTGCTGTGCAGAAAAAGACTAGTGCTTTGTAAGGGATAAGGAGTCTTTTAAATGACGTGACTAATCTTCTTTCTCTTTAAACGAAGTAAGCGTTGTTGTTGTTTTTTAGACAGAGTTTGTCTAGTGTCCAGACAAAGTGGCACAGCAGGTACATTTAGAGTCTTTGATATTCACTATCTGTGTTGTTCGTATGGATTTTTGTATCTTTTGACCATGTGCGTACGGGCATACAGTGCCTTGCAAAATTGTCCATACCCCGTGAACTTTACTAATTATCACATTTACTAAGTAGGTAACTTCTGAAGGCGATTGCTTCCACTGGAGCAATATATATATATATATATAATCAGAGGTGGAAAGTAATGAATTACATTTACTCGCATTACTGTAATTGAGTAGATTTATTGTGTACTTCTACTTTTTAAAGTAGTTTTTAAAATCTGTAATTTTACTTTTACTTAAGTATGTTTTGTTTAAAGTA
>JAQMYL010000018.1:12824368-12844849 GCA_030014365.1 Clarias pachynema
AACTAACTTCATGTCCTCTCTCACTGCATCCATAAATCTCCTCTTTGGTCTTCCTCTAGACCTCCTGCCTGGCCAACTGTATAAAAACATAATACAGAATAATCTGATTGGAGCAGGTTTTAGTATTATGCAAATACCACCACAAACTAAACAACAAAACATTTTTTTTTCACTGTGAGATTATTTCACTCGCTTATTATATATACTGCTTTATCCTGTATACAGGGTCGCCAGGAGACTTACTGTAAGGCAGGAGGCGGGATGCCAATCCATCACAGGGCATACACACACACACTCACACACTTCGGGCAGTTATCCTAATCTGCATCTGCATGAAACCGGAGCACCCGGAGGAAACCAGCCAAGCACAGGGAGAACATTCGAACACCATATACACAGAACTGAGGTGGGAATCAAACCCGGAACCTGGAGGTTGAAGGCAACACCACGAAGCACCGTGCCACCACTGTTCTATTGTTTATTTAACAAAAATAAATGTATTTCTCAATTCTGTTAAACAGTCAGAAACATGAAATAATTATCCTCCGCTGAAATTGAAGATTTGTTACATTTGTCTGCTGCTGTTATTCTAAACCTTGTTATCTATCTGTGTGTCTATCTATTTATTAATTCCAGAGGCAAACCTTCAGCTGATGAATCCAACAGATCATATCAGTTTTGGTATTCCAGATATCTAATGCATTTTGGAAAACAATTATCTACATCAACTAGAGAAAACAAGCCCTACAACAGCTACTCGATAATGATGAGTTTGGTTGATCTTTGTGTTCTAATCACCACACTTTCTGAGCAGAAGAAAAGGGAGTTAAGCTCCCTCAAGACAATGTCCCATCAATTCAAAGTCACTGCAATGGCCAGAGTTTTTCACTAATGATGATGATGATGTCTTACTATTGTGTAAGTAGATTACTTTGATTAACAAGTATTGCATTATCGTTTTGCGAGGAAGGGGAACAAAACACATCATCACTGACTTTTCCTTTTGCTTTTTCCAAGCTGATCAATGTCTCACTGCCTAATGCAGAGCTTCACTGGAGGAAGGAAGTAAAAGATGTAGCGGCTAAACTTGAATTCGCAGTATAGACATTTTAGAGAAAGACCATGGCTGAAATGATACATTCTTTTTTCCACACTATCAGTGATGTTCTGCTTGATGTGGGGTTTACACTGACAGAAGAAAATGCAAGCCTTCCTCAGAAATCAACACAAGTTGATGGGTTTTCCAGTCATGCCACCAATTTCTCCATTTGATAGCCTTACATCGCACCAGTTAATGCTCTTCCCAGCTTGACATATCTAGTCTGGCAGCTGGTTGCTCAAGATGTGCAGCATTCGAGAGTACATCAAGTTCCTACTTTCAGTGCTTCTTTCCCTTCCTTCATGTCTTCTCCAATGATATTCAGATCACACCTTGCTATCGCAACTTCACCACTAACTCAGCTTATGAGATATCCTGGTATCCTGGAAGTTATCTAAATACTAATATTACTATAATACTGATATACTAAAGCAGAATCAGTGTAAATATATAGAGAAACTTACAAGATTTACAGGACTGTCCACCACCTCCATGCTTTATTCTTCTCACCTTTTGGTTGCATATTACCAGTAAGAATTGAAACCTACCTCCACCCTTGCTAATGTTACTGACTATTGGTCACCGGCTCTGCCAGTCCTGGTTAGTTAATTATTTCAGTCGCAGAAGGATATGTGTTGGTCGTGTAAAATAACTGGTTAAATAAACCAACAAATCATAAAATGTTGATTATTAAATGGTATTTGTGGAACTGATGGTTTTGTGGTTGTGCCAAATAGATAAAAAGGTTCTGCCCATGTGAAGTGTTTAATCTGCTGGAAATATAACAGACGAAGGAAAAGAAGGATTTCTGATATGCGTTATGATTGGTTAGATGCTTCATGTATGGAATAGGGAGCCAGTCAGTGGCCCTTCCTCAGCCAAAGGCCAAGTGGATGAAAGTAAAGACTGGGCTGAGACAGCATAGTTTCACATAGTTTACTGATCAGAAATGGAAGCAAAATTACATTTAGGCATTTTGCAGACACCCTTATCCAGAGAGATTTATTTTCTTATTATACATCTGAGCAGTTGAGGGCCAACAGTACCTGGGACCTACCGTACCATAGTCCAATGCCTTAACCACTAAGCTACCACTGACCCCCTATTTAGTCATCCAGAATCTAGTGAAGTCACCTGATGTTACCCCTACATAATGCAAAAATGTGCAAAAACAATTTATGTAATCAAACATGAGAAAATGGATCAAATCAGATCAAGTGTTTACATGGCTAATATTTACATGTTGGATGGATTAACGAAGATTTATTCCTTCCCTCTAATTCTGTTTAAAAATTAATTACAATTGGGACAGATTGTGTCAGACTGTTCCAACTGAGTTGTTTATATGATGCAGTTTTGTTCCAGATATTTTTCCAATCATTAGTGAAATATACTGTAAGAGTCCAATTTGAAGTCATGAAAAGTGAAATAATTACACAATCTTAAAACAACCAAAACAGTACATGGAAAAAGGAGGTTATGTGTATTCTAGAAATGTATGTGTTTTAAAGGAAAATATTTTTGGTTTTACAATACAATACCAGAGGTATGGATGAACAGCCTTACCATTGTCCAAGTATTATTGTACAGATTTTCTTATCTTTGCTCAGCCCAAATGGAGTAGACTGGCCATGAAGGGGGGTCTCCAGGGTTGCTGTAAGGGTCCGAGCATGCTGGGTGAACTTCAAGTAAGCTTAAAAAGTGAAAAGGAGATTTTATAAGTAAAATTGATTCGGTCAATTTCACCTTAGCCTATTTCAGGGTGCGGAAGATATGAAAAATCCTTGATATTGATCAGCAGACCTGTCATATCTTTGGAGAAGCAATAAATATAGCTGAGGATGAAGAAGCAGAAACCTGTACAGCGTTAGAGGGAGATTGTGAACAGAAAGGCAGTCCTAAGAACACAAGGACATTTGGGAAAAATAACTATACAGTAGGTACAAATCAGTATTCAGGGGATAATGACCTCTGGTGGTGAAAGGAAGGGATTGACAGGGGGTGGCTGTGTCTTTTTCTTACACCGCATGAAACCGCTAATAATGTTGCTTTAAGGATTTGTCTTTTTTTTATACATATATAGGTATCTTGTTTTTAATTCATATTACTATTTGATAAGATTAATTTAAGCTATAAATAAAATTTTTTATATAAAAATATATTTAAAAAATTGTACATGCAGATTCTATGTATGAAATTCTGGTGCCTCTGTGGTTATGGGTTTAGCATACTGATCAGAAGGTCATGAGTTCAAATCAATGGCAAGCTGAAACTTTGTTGAGCCCTATAGCAAGCTCTTAAGCATGACCCCAAAATGCTTAGGTTGCTAACAATAAATTCAACCCAGTAATCATCCATTTTCACATTCATTGATCCATTTCTGATGAACAAATGATGGATGAATTTTTTATTTTTGGTACCAACCAAAAATATGTAGTTTTGGTTTAAGCAATTTTTTATGTGCTATATTATATGTAGTTTTACCTTCCTGTAATTTTTGCTCATTAAAGGCACAGCTATTTCAGGCATGCTTATCAAACTCTCCTCATTACTGTTTGCACTAATTTTTTCCTCATTAACTCCATGTACCATATCTGTGCAGCTCATTACACTCATATACCGTGTTCTGTATAAGTACCTCTGAGTTTGTAACTTGCATTGTGTTATATACTGTACACTGCCTGGCCAAAAAAAAGTACATATATCTTACGTACATCATAATACATATATCCTGTACCATATCACCATCCGACATGGTGCAAAAATGCAGATTAATATCAAACATCTCTAGCCATGATCTGTGGGTTTAGCAGTGAGCTTGTGACTTATTAATAGGTCACAGGTCACTAATTAACAGGGGTTGAATCGAATATTAAATCATTACCTGTGCACAGTCCTAAGAAACTTACAAGATTTACTTTATACTATTACTTACTCTGCTTTAGAATAACAGCTAACTTCCAGGGTCCTGTGGTTGAATCCCGAATACAAAAACTAAACTAGTGCACTATTTAGGGTGTACAATCCCTTCTTCCACACACAGGGGTTAGGAGGGGTTAGTCAGAGCAGATGTTCTCCCTCTTTCCAATACTGCAGACCATATAAATCAATCTTGACCCATGCTGTAACAGTTAGTATAAGTAACAATTATTAGAACACCTGTGGAGTGATACATACAGTATTGGTAAATTTCCCAGTGCTGTTATGCTCTGTTATCACCAGTCATGTCAAATTACTCTGACAGAACTAATTGTTGTGTAATGGCATATACAAGATATACAAGTATGGTGAGCTCCACTGCAAACTTAGCCATAATGCATACATAGATATTTAAATATTTTTGTGAGACTCTAATGAAGAGCGAGTTAATTGAACTGGATATAAAGCATCCAAAATGTTAACAACTACTACCCTGCTTTAAAACATAACCCTGATCATCCTTGCAAAATGTCAGTGAAAAAAACAAACATTCAGGAACAACATGGACCAAAACCCACACTCTGCCCCAATGGAGCGTTAGTAATTATTAGCCATAGAATTTGCTAGACTTTTGCCCATCATAAAGGTGACCACTCAGAAGTGTGACATTAAAAGAAAACCATGTGGAATCAACTGCCAGAAATACACCCACCCACAAGAGCGGAAACACTATTGTCATCAAGCAGTGACACGCAAAGATAACAGGCACAGAGGCTGAAAGCTACTGCTAAAGCTCTGATCTTTTGATGAAAGCTGGGATCTTTACCCTTGACTTAACACACAAAGCCACACGCAGAGCTGCTTGAGCTCCTCATCAAAATACACACACACTAGCCATCCCAGAATTTGCCAGTTATCGTCTCCATGACAGCAGGCGAAAGAGCCTGGAGACACTCCAACTCAACAGTAAAATGTCAGGCCATGACACCGGCCACCATTTTGCACGCACCAGCTGAAATATTGGGGTCGGGGTGATGTTTGGGATTAGAAATGCTCTGGCTGCCATTTTGATGGATGTTTGGACAATGTGCATTGGCAGTTCATGAATAAATTGGAGGATGTCTTCTACCACATGTTTGAAATATTAAATGATGTTTATGTTCTGCTCTTTCGGTAGCATTGTCGCTCTACTATTCAAAAGCCATTCAAAAATGCCTTCTTCGCTTATGCGTAAATTAATAATTCTGATTCCTCTGCATGTTTTATAAGCATTGAAAATAAATGATTTGACTAACAATGTAATTAATCGCTCATTCAGAAGGAATGTTGAAACACTGAAGCATTGCCATCTCCGTTGCTAGCAATAATATATAAAACAGTGGTAGGATCTGTTTTTCCCAAAAAAAAAAAAAAAAAACTGTATTATACAGAACCATGTGTAGATGTGGATGAGTTTTCCATCCTGTCTCTTTACCCTTTCTTTCGCATACAGCCCTGACTCCTATCCTAAACAAAATTGCATCAGGATCCTATTACCTGCCAATTTCCTAGCAAATCATTTTTCATTTGCCTCATATTCCCAAGATTCAGTGCTTGGTGGAGGGATAAAAGATAGCCTGGTGTGAACTCATGTGTGTTTGTTTGTGCATCTGGGTGTCAAGCAGGGCCAAGGAGTCAGCAAGAGAGATCGAAAATTGAATAGGTTCTACATCTGTGCACATGCCCACATGTATGCTGTGTTTTTTCTCGTTTCATTGTAGGGACCATAAGACATACACTATGTCATCTTAAAACAAAAAATTTTGGTCCCAGCAATGTTTTTGCTAATATGATATGTGAGGTTTGAAGATTTTTGTTATTCCCCCCGAACACACTTCAGTGTGTGTTGTGTGCCTTCAAGCTCCATTGTAGTCCAGAACTGGCATAACATCCTGAGCCACATTCTGCCACCCTTAAATCCACCTTGTCAATGTTGGGCCAACATTCGCTAGTGTGTTAGGATACCGGAGCCAACAGATTTTAAGCCCCATTTTTTTTTTTTTTTTTTAGGTCACCATGGTTGATAGACATGTACTTCTACAGTATGGATAGACATAGAACTGCTCTGACCTGTGCAAGATTACAGATGTTTTTAAACATCTTTAAGCATGACATGCAATTATTATAAATATATTTTAAACATCTAACTCGAAGGAGTTCAAACAGAAATCCCAACATCATACCCTTTTTTTGAGCTGCATTTCAAAAACTGAAGTCATTGTCATCCATCGATCACATCATCATCATTCGCACTCTGGCCAGGTCCTCATTGACTTTCACAAAACAGTAGCTGAGCTGAAAGGCAAAATTTTCACACTACATGATCATACGGGATGATGAGGAGTCATTGCTCATTTCTTCCTATCAAGCGTTCGACACAATAGCAGCTGATGACTCTATGGTCCCATGGAACTAAATCTGTCACTCCACATGGACAAGTTAATACTATGTTCTACCCCCAGGGTGTTTAAGAACGACACTTAGCTTTTCTGGGAAAAGAAAAACAGAACATGACTACAATGCGCTTTCCATACACCCTCTACAACAAAGCTTGAGAATAGGTATGACATTATGACATTCTGTATGACATCATTACCAAATTCATCATCAGATTAGAACCCACTTGATGGACTTCTCTCCAAGCTCTTATGCAACAGAAATGTTTTAACCACCTGCTATTTGATAATCAATTGGGCATTTTAGCCTCAGTTGTACATTCTTCCCATACCATGCAGAAGGCCTGGGTTCGATTCTTACCTAATGCCCAAACCCCAGCCAATGGATGAAGTGCCAGTTCCAAGCCTGGATAAAATGGCATGATTGCGTTAGGAAGGGCATCCAGCATAAAACCTGTGCCAACTTGTTGTGCGGATTGGATGGTCCGCTGCGGGCCAACAACCACATGAGTGTGTAGTCATTTCTCTACTGTACATGTGTCTATCACAAGATCAAGTTCATAGACAATTTTAACAGCTTCGGGGAGATGTGCAAGGAATGTTTAAAGCAAACAGGCTTCATCCTAACTTTATTGTGACTAGAATCCTAGCAGGCAATCTGCTGTATGCCATTACATATCTGAATATAACACAGACCAGCAACAGAAGAGCCCCCCAATCTCCTGTCAGATCGATTGTTCACACCCTGAGACATAAAACTGAGATTAATGAACCCTCGCTCAATTTCTTCTCTAGACCCTGAATCACCCTTTCTCCAGTGCAGATAGAGAAAACAAATATACTACAGTACACACACAGATCTGATTTGATGGAACCCATGCCGAGCACACAGGTTTAAAAGATTATGTACTTTGCTTTTTCATGACAAAAACTTGGCTTGTTAAAAATTACAATATGCCCAGAATTTTTTTTCAAGCATGAGTGAAAGTAGGCCAGTACAGTTTGGTACTGCGTGCCACTAAAAGATTTTGTTGTAGTCCGCAATACCAGAAAGAGGGGAGAACATCTACCTCCCAAAACCCACATTCAAAACCAGTCATGCACTTTCAGCAAAAAAAAAAAATTGCTAATGTTATGTCATCGTAACCAATGCTTTACCTCCTTAGTAATTGCTTCCAAGTTCTACTGAATTGCCAATGAACCATCGATTGTATATCCATTGTATACTCACTTCACCACTTTGTTCATGGCTAATGCTAGCTACAAGGGCTAACTAGCTTCTAACACACTGCTGAATCCCAAATCCCTCTCTAACCCATGATCAAGGCCACTAATTGGTGTATGCAACTTTCTCTTGTATGCTCTTTGGGATTCAACCCTGGAACAGTAAGGGTGGAGACTGTTCTAATAATCTGAAAAATATTCTAAAAACAAGCGGAGATATAATAAGAAACTTATAGGATGGCCACCATTCTCCTTGCGTCCTTTTGACTTCAAGAATTTAAAGCTACTTGCACATATGATTTCAAGAATTAATATAATGAAGGCATTGTCTGCGTTTCATGGCACTGTATTTTGTATGTGTTGTATGCAAATATCTCTGGAGAAAGTCTCCATTTTTAAATATCAAGAAATGAATCTTCAGGGCACAGTTGAAATGCTGGTTATATCTCCCACATTGGCACCTGCTAGATCATCCTATCCTATCTTCCACCAAAGTGAACCAGGTACTGTCTGGTGCTAGTGCCGGTTCAGAACCAGTTCAATAACAAACCTCTAGCTATAAACTAGCTTTGTTTTTCCATGGTCTGGAGAATCACATCTTTATGTCACTGTATACATCCGCGTACATTCTCGACTTTCCCAGCAATGCTAGCTGGCAGCAAAACAACAACAATGGCGAACTCCAACATGGCATAACTAGAAAGCATTTGATCTTACCAATGCACATTGAGCCCATTTTTTAAATATGCTACAGTACTTCCTTTTCAAAGTGAAACCCTTATTTCTTTAAAGCATCGCATTTGTGTAAGGATTTTTTTTTTGTTTTACTGTGGCAACAAATCTGTTTGGTGCGTTCAGTAATCCATCTTGTGCTCTTCACTGGGCTTTTCCTTGGGCTACACTCTTGCCTGTTTGTCTCACGCCAAAGTAGCATTGGTCCTTGGATTGTATGTTCTGTTTGTAGTTGTGGTACTCCGCAATATGATTCTCAGCATCATGGGTAGAATCAAAGTATTCAGGTTCCAGTTAACCAATGCTGTTCTCGTTGTTGCTGTTGTGGTTTTCAACCCTAGCAGAAGTGTCCTCTTTGGCAAAAATCGGTGTTGACAGTTGGATCTGGGACATGTGAGGTAAGTGCTTTGTGCTGCTGATCATTTTTAACAACTTAAATATTGAATTAGTAGCACTCTGCTCTTCTGTATGCATTTTAGTGACATTCTAGTCTTTATTTCTCTTCATCAAAAAGTGCTCTTAACTGGATCAGAAAAAAAAAAAACAGTCCATACAGTATATCCACACTGGTCTTTCCTTATTCTTACTTGAAGGTTATCTTCATAACATTGATGAAACTGGCAATATAATTAAGTAAAATAATGTTTAGGAAACAACTTGGAAAAAATTATCCAAATAAATAGAAAATATTTAGTCGGATCAATTTGGTTTGGTTTTAGTTTGGTGTAAAGTTTTCTGACATTGTGTGAACTTTCCCATGTGTCATTTCTCTTTTTCCATGCCATATGTCCCTCCCGGTTGTTTTACGGACATTCCTCATTAATTCCTCATTATGCCCTTCCTCATTCCTTATATGGTAATACTATCTATAGCATGTGTCCAGATGAATATTCATGCAACTTGCGGCAATCACTGGAACCCTTTTGTTCTAACTGGAACATGCTAATGTGGTTTCTATCATCTCTCTTTGTCTTCGGGTCTTCATATGACTTTCATGTTAATGAGTTTTATTCTTTTTATGTATGCAACATATATGTCACATTGTGACTGGCCAAAGGACATTAAATATCCTCTCTTTGCTGACCCAGAGAACTTTCTGACATTCATTATGTGTCCTTGAGGCGCAGTGGACACACCAAGCAATAATTCTTTCTTTAACTGATTTTAGTACTTATTTGTTGTGAGTGTTACAGAAGAGTGGCACATCAATTTGAAAATGAAATGTAACTTTTTTTTTTCACTTTAATATAAAAAAAACAAGAAAATCCTGTTGAATAAATTTGCCTTTGTCCTCAGTAATAAAGTAAAGTTTAAGAGTATCACATTCTCTTGCATTTGCACTTGAAATCAAATTCAGATTACAATACCTAAAGAGAGACCTGATCTACTGTATAGAATCACCTCCATACCTTATCCTAAAAGAACCGATATTCCATGGCCATTTTAAAATACAGATAATTATTTTAAATGTACATGCCTAATGCAACAGGCTTAATACTCACATAGCATCTCATTGAGCTAAACAAGATTACAACAATGACCCTGCTATACACCATGCAAACTTAAACTTGAGAACAGTGGCCATAACGTTACATGTGTTACATGGGTTACATTGGGTTACATTACACAACAGCACTGCCTGATTAAAAACTGACCCAACAATACCACGACTACCACCAACTGTTGAATGAATTTGCCCTTGATTGCGGTACTACAATAAATACATGCTGTGAAGTGCTTAATTGGACCTTCAGAATGACTGAAAGTATCTCTTAAATTCCCACTTCAAATCAAATACCCTCAAATTTGCTTGTTACATTACAGTATCCAACAGTTCAACATTACAGTAAATCAGACATCAAAATATGATTTTTAAGGGTAAGAAAGATCATAGAAGTACAATATGTACAAAACTTGATGACCTACTGTACATGATAATGAATGGATTAAGAAACACGAACAGACATTCAGCCTTTTTTTATATCCACTTATATAATCATAATACCGACACTTTTATAATTTTGACCTCTCACTTTGACGTAAGTACTGTGCAATATTAAGATAAAAACAAAACATCTGATGTAAATATGTGGTTTGCATTTTACAGTGCCTTGCAAAAGTATTCATACCCCTTAACCTTTTTTTCCCACATTTTGTCACGTTAGATCCACAGACGTAATCCAAAATATAAAATCCAAAAATTTATTTTATTAGGATTTTATGTGATAGACCAACATAAAGTGACACATAATTGTGAAGTGGAGCAAAAATTATAAATGGTTTTCAAAATAAATAAATACTTTTGAAAAGTATAGCATGTATTTGTACTGTATTTAGCCCCCTTTACTCTGATACCCCTAAAGAAAATCCAGTGGAACCAATTGCCTTCAGTAGTCACCTAATTACCACCTGTGTGAAATTTTATCTCAGTATAAATACAGCTGATCTGTGAAGCCCTCAGAGGTTTGTTAGAGAACATTAATAAACAAAAAGCATCATGAAGCCCAAGGAACACACCAGACTGGTCAGGGATAAAGTGTGAAGAAGTTTACAGCATTGTTAGGTCATAAAATAAATATCCAAAGCTTTGAACATCTCACAGAGCAATGTTTAATCCATCATCTGAAAATGGAAATAGTATGGCACAACTGCAAACCTACCAAGACATGGTTGTCCACCTTTATTGTATCACTGACATAAAGCCTGTAAAATATTACTGCTCCAGTGACTGCAATGGCATGTAAAAGTTTAAAGCTTCTAAAATATGGTTTTATAGCTGTTTTCAAATAAAGATTTTGTTATAGACAATCTTGTGTGACAGAAAATAATAATTTATCAAAAATTCTGAAAATAGAGTTTATCATGTTCTGGTGTCAAACTGTTCATATGTTTAATTTTATATCTATTATTTACAACCTACTGTATGCTCAATGTGATCTGCATTATGGTCTTTTTTGAGCTGCTGTATCACAATGTTGCTGATTGTGTATTCAACCATGATGTGATTGTGGCCACAATCATGTCATGGTTGAATACACAATGTTGCATACCTTAATCAAACATATATATACCATGATTTCCCATTTAATTTCAATTCTACTTTAAATATACTGCTTTTTTTTAATCAAATGTTTGATTTTCCATTCCTATTATTTGACCTTTATGCTATAATTTGGGGAAAAACTCATTTTACATGTTAAGGGAGCTATATTGACCTTTTAGTGGTTTAATTTGGCAGAAGATGACATTCTGCTCCTGATAAGGACACATTTTATGAGTTTTTTTTTTTTTTTACCCTCAAAAGTCTTTATAATGCACTTTATAATATGGGAGTTTCTCTGTGGTTTTAGTGTACACTGTATGGAGTGCTGCAAGTGGAAGTGTACTAGTGTACAAGGATTGAGAAAGGAAGAGTGAAAAAGATGGTGTGTATGCAGGTGTCAATCAGGGTCAGGGATTCAGAAAGGGCCAGAATGGTGTGTTTGTGTGTGTATGTTGGGGGTTAAAAGCTTGTGCCCTCGTGCACACCGCCAGCTGCTGGGTGCACTGATCCGCGACTGCTAGCTGCTTACACACAAAGGGGGGAAAGGGAATATTTACATGAAGCTCCAGGAGGCTGGGAAGCAAACAACGGAATTAGAGAATGCAAATTGGATATGCAAGGTGAAAATAAGGGCCATATACTGTAAGGCCAAGTTAAATTTCTCTCTGACACATTAATGTAGAACAAGTTTAACCTAGACACTGCTTTCTAACAGCGTGGTTAGAAAATGCTTAGAGAAGGAGAGATAAGAAGGTTCTGGTAAATCAACTCAGCCAAGAACAGAATCTTTACTTAGCACATTATATTTGAACCAACAGATAGTTTAAATGTGAAAGTCTACTTTGCTTATAATAAGTATAATTATCAATCCTGATAAACAGAATATAAATATTATTAAATTAAATACACAATATTTCCAAATTTTCAGCTGTGACCACCCGACCATTACAATTTACCTTCATTGGATCTAAGTGTACAGATGACATTTTTTCCAGAAACTTGCTAGAAATGGGATTGGATACCTTTGAATTTACCTATGTATGTTGGACACTCTGCGATAAACTACGATCAAATCCAAAGTGTTTTTCTTGCTGGCATCCAACATTCATGAGATACACTCTGGAACCCCTCAAAGCAACCACTGAATGTAAATTACAAATTGCAAAAAGAAAAAGGTCACAACATTATGTCCACACAAATGGCACATTTCTGCATAAAGTTTGAAACGGTGAGCCTTTGTACGAAGTATAAGTTTAGTAAACGGGAAACTTTGAATATAGTAACAACTTTTCACTCAGATCCAATGTAGGCCAGTTTGCTAAGGGCATTTTCACATTAGAAACCCGGGATCGTTTCGGAGTATACTCGACCCCAGTCTAGTTCATTTTGATCAGTGTGAACACAAACGTACCATTGAATATACAGTAGTCCACTTGAAAAGCTGGGCTCGAGCACGGTACAGTTTACTTGGGCACAGGTCAAATCAGATATTCAAGCAAATTAAAAGGCCAATCATAAAAGTGGACTGCTGTTTATAATGCAACATCATCTGTGCCATCTGTCTGCTGCAAAAATGTCCTTGTGCATGTAACACATTCAAATGATATAATAAAGTGAATGCTGGCCAGCAGCATGGTACAGTACAGTAGCTTAGTGGTTTAACACTGGCCTTGCACCTCCAGGGTCGGGGTTTGATTCCCTCCAGGGGTCTGCGTGCATGAAGTTTTCTTGTTCTTCCCGTGCTTGGTGGGTTTCCTCACCGTATCTGTGACAGGGAAAGTGACCTAAAAATGTTTCTTGTCTAGAATACTGCAAACTTGACATGGGACTTAATTTGTGATCTACTTTTCTTGCCACTTTCTTAAATAACATATGATGGTACTAATATTTTCCGTAATAAGTTAATAGGTGATGATCGTGAAACATTATGCAAGCTGTCATCGGGAGCCTATTTTGTCTATTAATTCTTTTGTCAAAATTGAAAGAAAATTTACGGCCTATTTGACCTCATTGGCTTCCCACTCTCCGCGCGCACATCCTTTAACTTTGTGTACACTTTTCTCCAATAAAGTCTATCGATTTGGTCATTTATTTAGTTAATTAGTTATTAAAAATCTTTGCTCTGTATTTCCTGTATATCTTTGGTCAAGAGTACCGCTAGCTTCCCTTTAACTCATGAAATGACAAACGATATTACATACACTATTACCTGCAGCTCTGTAATAATAAACACACACGTTTCATAACGTTTGAATTCTGTATGAAAATCAATTATTAATTTCCCTCAGCAAATTACATTAAAATGCTGCAATGTATCGAAAGAAAACTTAATTAACGCTCTTAAATCTGTTTAAAAGTCTCTTCCAATATGGCGGCGCTGTTGTCCTGTCTAGTTAGCTCAGTCAGTTACCATAGCAACGACACCTGTGTTGCACAAACAGTTAGCTGAACGCCGTGAGCAGCGCAGGGGCGTCGGGGAAGCGGCAGGAATTAGTCTGAATAAACATCACTGCGGGCTTCTATCATGTGAGCTCATTCACCCTTACACAAGC
Source organism: Clarias pachynema (assembly GCA_030014365.1). Classification (NCBI taxonomy): domain Eukaryota; kingdom Metazoa; phylum Chordata; class Actinopteri; order Siluriformes; family Clariidae; genus Clarias; species Clarias pachynema. The sequence goes on from JAQMYL010000018.1 coordinate 12,838,373, forward strand.
ACTGGGTGTGAATGTTATTATTATTATTATTATTACTTAAATAGTCTTTAATTAAACGAGAATGAGTTTGGGAAATGCTTTCAGAGTAGTTACGGAGATGTGTGGAAAGCCACAAGGGTCAAAACGCCTAAAGAAGCGTTAAACAGGCAACTAAAATTTTTGTAATTATGTAACTTTTTATTATTAACTGTAAAAACCATGCTTTATGTTTTGGTTTACATTGAAACACGTTTAGTATATGCAGTTGTTGTTGTTGTTGCTATTACTATTATTATTATTAATATTATTAATAGTATTATTATTATTATTATTATTATTATTATGCACAAGTTAAAGTATTTACAGGGCATGCACATATATAGTCAGGAAAATCCTGGTAAAATCAGAGATCTAAAAAACTTTACAACAGAGAACATTAAAGATTGCTTCCGCAGACCGGGACTTGTTTGTCCCGACTGCCAAAAGACAATGCCCAAGAAACTGGCCCCTGCCTCGCTCATACCTCTGGCCATCATCAGTGTCCTATTCGAGCGCATTGAAATTGATCTCGTCGGCCCACTCCCAAAATCAGCAACGGGCCAAGAGTACATCTTGGTTGTGGACTTCACTACCCTGAAGCTGTCCAGCTCCGAAAATTAATGGGAGATATTTATCAACTGTTGTGGATTAAGCAGATCCACACCTGAATGTACCATTCCCAAACCGAAGGCCTGGTAGAGCACTTCAATTAAATTCCCAAGTGGATGTTACGGCAAGTAGTGGATGAAGGTAGCTGCAATTGGGATCAGCTGCTCCCGTACATCCTCTTCGAGCTGCTCTTCGAGGTTCTGCCCCATGTGACAAAAGAAGCCTAGGAGAAACAGCCCTGCTCGTTCTGTTCTGCAGTGGAAACCATCTAAGACAGGCAAGCTAAAATCAGCCGCTTACAGCCCTATAGATTGCGAACATATGGAACGAACCCCAGCTGAACAGCATAAAGCATATGACAGAACCCAAGGGATCCCAACCAGGTGACCCTTTGTTCTTCCAGGTTTCACCAGGGCATGCTAAAGTGATTTATGTTCTTTGGCATTGGGATAAACATATAAAATCTCCTTCTGACAATAAACAGAGAGAGATCATTGAGCAACATAATGCATGCAAGCATGTGTGTGTTTCTAAAACAGCAAGGTACAGATTCATAATGATGTCATGCAGTGATAAATCACATGCAGTGACATAGTTTGCTTTTCCTCAATACAGTGAAACCTCGGATTGCGAGTAACGCAGTTTGTGTTCCGCAGACGAGCAAAGGGGGGGCACGTGCGCCCCGCCCCCCCCTCCCCTTGCACACACAGACGCACGCAGACACACACACACACACAAACACACACACACTCTTTCTCTCTGCTCTACACAGAAACATTGCTGTCGCAATACTTTTCAAAGATAAAGTGCAGGTTAATTTGTTTTATTTGTATTTATTACTTTACAGCAGTGATTCCGTTAGTGTGTCACTCAACTGAGTGTTATAAGAAAGATTTCTTGTTTATTTTTCTGATAAAACAGTGTTTCCGTTGTGTGTGTGCGTGTATGTGAAAAGAGTGGATTTGTGTGATGCTGTGACAATTCTGGCTGGACAGACATACAGACAGACAGACATACAGACAGACAAAATTTTCTATGACTGGTTTCTGGTCCTCCAATGTATGAAACGTAAACATACATTGAAAGAGCGAGCTCTGACAAAACCTATTATTTATATCGATATATAATATCATAATGTTTTCACAATGAACATTACACTGAATTCCTCTTTCATGTTTGAGGCCTAATTGAAGTTTAACTGAAGTTTCCCAGGAAAATAGTCATAGTAGAAATGCTGACAATAAAGGAAATTAACAAGCATTATATGGAAAATAATAAACATATGCATTCTTTCTTCAAGGTTCAAACAGCCTATCACTCAACTTAACCTTGCACATTTTTTAAATGACTTCAACATCATGAAAGATGCATATTTTTTTAAATACACAAACTTTACTTAAGTCAAGTAGGCTTTTACTGTAATTTCAACCATATACCTGTACAGTTAGTACACAGTGAAACGAAACGATTTTCCTTCAGGACCAAGGTGCTGCATACAACATAAATTAACAAAACTAACTAGCTAAGACATCAAATTAACACCATACATTAACAGAACTATCCAAGAACTATACAAAAGGCAAAAAGACAACATAAAGTGTACATGCAAACGTGCAAACAAGGGCAACAACACGACACAATGCAATATTCTGTGAAACCCATGTTAACATAAATCTCCAAGACTGTTATTTTTTATTAATTACTTTTTTAAATTTCTTATTTTTACTAAATATTCCCTCCTCATGTTGCTGCTCATATTTTCAAAGAAATTAAGTAACTATTTTTTAAATATTTTTTTTATAAAGTACCTAATTAAAGACAGCTTTAATTCTGACCTTGTAATTTGTTGTACAATTAATTTTTAAATTAATCCTTTTGGTTGACATTTACCATTAGATGGGGTGGAAGACAAAATTGCTGGAGCAAAATAAGAAAAACTGCAACACTATTACTGTATAAACAACCTTGATACAAGATCATAGCACTGGAGTTACAGTAATGATGTTTTCTCTCATCTTTGTGCTTTTCTTTGTGGAAATGTGTGCATGTTGTGAGGTCAGTGGTAAGTTCTTACCTTACCACTGACATTTGAGGAGTTCAGTCCAAACTAATGAGCTTATCACTATGAGCCAAAAACAGTATGTTCACTCAGAACTACTTGGACCAATTGAATATTAGCCTCCAAAGATTATGTTATAAGGTAGCTAAGAGCTATGGATGATGGATGGTAGCTGAAAACAGCACATAGCCATTCCATCTTTTTTCTATGTAATGCTGTAGTGATAGTGGGAAAAGAGAGAACCATTAATAGAATAGGAAAGCCAAAGGTTCTGCTTTAATTACTTTTCCCCCCCCACTTTGCTTTAGATATAATGTTTGAAGCGCAGAGTGCAGTCCTCGAGGTTAATAGGCTGTGTGTGCCTATCATGGTGTACCATGTGGAAGAGAGCGAGAATGCCACGGCTGTGAAACAGAAATGCGAGAGACTTCGGGAGTTATCACATGCCCCCATAAGTATCCTTATTTTTCTTAAAAGTAAGAAAAATTGCCTGCCATGTAAGTGTTTGAGACCATGTCCACACGTAGCCGGGTATTTTAAACACTGAGATTTATATATTTTTTATTCTGTCCACACGACCTACAGTACGTATGTGTTAAAAAATATTTTTATAAATACCCAGCTCCGTGTGGAGTATGCATGCATGCATTTGTTCCATGGCCCTGGATGGCTTTAGTTGAGCACATTTAAAAAAAAAAATATGACATAAAATTATATAACATAATATAACATAATATAACAATATATACAATCGTTTAGAGATTAAACATATTTTATTGTGTTGTGGACAAAATGCTTATGCTCATTCCCAAATAAGTGAATAGATTTTTCCAAATTGCTTAGTTTTCAATAACCTCTGTAGAAATCCTGAGGTTGAGAAGCTTAAGCCTTCCAGAACCCAAGTTTGTTTCCCCATTCATTTAATTTTCCTCAACTCAATGTGTGTTAGCATGTCTGGTGGGGACCATTGAGAGTCTAAATGAAGAAGTGGCTCATCTACCTTTACTGCACAGACACGGGACCCCTGTACAGGTAGCTCACACTAGGGTCATACCTACTAATAATCATTATTTCACTGTTTACTGTGTTTACTTTTTTTCTAGTTGATAATTTCCTTAATGACATGAAAATATTAATATTTTAGGAATTATAGAGATGGCACATGGCACATAAAGGTTTTTAACATTCCAGCTAGTAAAATATAAAAATATTGAACTTTATATTACTGACCCAAAAAGGCCTAAGCATGTATGCTAATAATAAAATAAGAAATGCATTTATGAGTAGTTGCCAAAAGCAAATAACATTATTTATTATGCTGTAAGACCGACTACTGTTCAGAATTGTTTTCTTAATAAAATAATCCTCTACATGCCAGTAACACTTTCGTTGAGATAATGTAAAACAGGTAAAAGCCGTTTTTCTCCTCCAGCATGCTGTGGTATTTGATTGGTCAGCATTGTCTATGTTGTGCTCATCCTGCTTTCATTTTCAATGGTTATTGGTTTGCAGAGAGAATTTCATTAAGCCCTAAACATTCTAACCCACTCAGTGGTTAAGACTTTAGGCGCTGAATGTCTTGCACAGAGCTGAATGTTTAAGAACAGAAGGTCTTGCAAATCTACATCCACTTCAACAGAAAGTGATGATGCATTGATTTTATTTGTTATTTAAGAACATATTTTGTTTTCTTTATTACTATTCAAGATTATGTTGAGCATCAGAAATACAAGTCCCTGTGAAGGAGTTATTATAGCAAAAGAAACATTAAGCCTAGCACATTACGATAAAAGTAGCATTGATGTTACAATTAAAATTATGATTTAGGAATGTGACTGTACTCTTATTATTGGCACTGGTGTTAAGAGTTTCATGTTTCAAGTAGCAGTCCTTATGATTTGGTTGTGGATTTGCTCTTCATGTATAATAATAATAATAATAGTAATAATAATAATACTACTAATAATGTTTCTCTTATGTTTTATCTTTCTTATACGAAAAAAAATATAGCAAAAAAGGTATTAAAACAAAATACTGGTCAGCACAGTCCTTCAAATGACAAATGACACCAGTCTCCAGGGTCACAGCACCACCAAGCATCCTCACTCTGTATGCACCATGGATCCATGGAACTGCAGAGCTGTGCAAAGGGCTACACACAGTGGGCACATGTACATTGGCCAAAAAAAAATCCAAACAGCCTTGATATTGTTCAAAATCACAGCACCAAACATTACAAAAACATTGGTAAAAGAACAAGGTGAAGTAAACTTTCTTTCAACAATAAAAGTACCACAGATGCCAAAAGTGTTTACATGCTAAACTCATTTCATGGCTAGAGGGCAAACATTGTGCAATGAGGATCAAGGCCAGAAGAATTATGCTGATCAAGCTCAGGCCTGGTGGAAACTGGCACCCCTGCCATGGCACATTGATGGGCATTAACATAATGCAAATTGGAGATTATTTAATTTTAGCATGCCCTTAACACTGCCTCACCGCTCTTTAAAATGAATCAACACGTCCAAAATATATTTGTAATAACAAAACATCTATCTATCTATCTATCTATCTATCTATCTATCTAGCTAGCTAGCTAGCTAGCTAGCTAGCTCTACTGGGGTTTCAGAAAATAATCACTAAATGAATTAAGAGAATTCTTGGAAATTTTTTTTCACAACTGCATTTCAAAAGAGACATATGCAAAATAACTTTTTTAGTAAATTATAATTATTTATCTTCAGTGTGTGTCTGCAAACAAAAAAGTGGCATAAAAACTTTCCATACTTTTTGTCCTTTTCCCTATTTTTAAAAATTGACTGGGCTAATAATAAACCTACAGTATTACATATATTCTTTCCCTATTATGACTTCATATGCGTAAGAAGATACTCTCAACCAACTTGTTGCTCAGTTGGTACAGGCTCTGGAGATGAATAAATGTGAGATTTTTAATTTTTTTTATTTCTTTTAGAATTACAATTTTTCCCCAACATTTCCAGATTTTATTTGGTAATTTATTGAATTACCCCTATGACTTAGCATTTTATACCTGTGTATCCAAGTTACTATTAATATTATTGATACTAATAATATTACTTATTTTACTTAGCATTACTTAGCTATAATAAGATAAGTCTGCATTATAATGTTAATATTCACTGTAAAAAATCTTATGTGCTATCTACTTAAAAAAATATGGTAACAATATTGTACATATTATTTTTTAGCAGTTTTTAAGGCTTGATTTTTTTTTTTTTAGAAGAATTTACTTGAATAAATCATGTAACAAATCTAAATTATTTAGCCAGACGCATATTATTTTTAAGTAGTATTTACAGCTTGATTTTTTTCCCTAGCAGAATAAATCATGTAAAACATTCTAAATTATTAGGCCAGACGCATGATGATTTTATCATTATTAGTGGAATAATTGTTTTTAGTTTAAGCAGATAAAACAAAATGTACTCATATGTATTAAGGAAAATTACTTAATAATATAAAAACATTTTATAATAAAATGAAGACATAATGCATTTTGGTGTTAAACATGCTTTTATTTCATGTTTCACTGGTATCAAAATATTAAACATTGTGTAAAATAGTGTACTGTATATAACATTTACAGCAGTTTTAAGATCTGTAAAACAATTTGTAACTGACAATTTATGTCACTGAAATCAACTGTTTAGCATTTTATGCTAACATCTTTTTTTGTGGGAATAGTCACATTCTGTACTAAAACCTGAGAGAACTTGTACAGTAAACCATTTCTAGGTTCATATCTTTGT
>JAQMYL010000018.1:12857227-12885204 GCA_030014365.1 Clarias pachynema
TTACTTTAACCATATTTTTCTAGGTTTTAATATATTGCATAGTTCTGTAATATTATAATTATAATATATTTGTAATGTAATTATAAATAGTTATATTTCATTTCCAGTATCCAGTATTCTTTGCCCCTAAGATATACTGTAAAATTTTATTTTATTTTATTTTTTAAAAGTTTTTAAAAAAAGTTTTCTCAACATTTAGAGAAATTTGCAGGCCAAACTAAATATTTCACATGCTGTTTAGTTTAGATTACAAATTCATAATAATTTTTGAAAATTAGTAAAGATATGACTTTTGAAGACTTTTTTTTCTCAATGTGTCAGACAAAAAAATAGTCTAATGCAACAAGAGTTTTTCATCAATGTGAATCTGAGGGAGCATGTCTCTCCAAGTCCAATAATAATCATTTGGATGGCTTTATAGGTGTTCATCCAGTCCTTTTGAAATTCAAGGTTTAGAGCACAGTTTACACCACTCGTAAAGCTGCTACATCCTCACCCAGGCCCTCAAGGACTACAGTCCCATCCTCCAGTAGTTCCAAAAGGCCAGCCATCACCCCTCTGACCCAATCCTCCATAGCAGAGCTCTGGTTAAAGAAAACAAGGAGTTTGTAAAATACTGTTTCTGAAATTCTAATAATGGTTTAAGGCTACATATTCTTTCATATTGAATTGATATTTTCAAGGGTTTTACTTTGTCATCTCAGGAGTAACTATATGTATGCTTTAAATTAACTGGGTAATTACTTAATTCAGTTTTCATACAGATAAATGAAACAATAACACTCGTAGATGTGGATTAGCAACTCTGAGGCCAAACTAATACAGTCATTTTTGTATCCCTTAACCTACTGAGTACTGAAGCACCACTAGGTTTTTCTCGAACTTTGGTTAGCTGAGCGCTCACGTGGCTGTGTGTGCTGAACTCACCCAGAATAAAGTGTCCACAAAACAACCATCTTCACCTCTTTAGTGCAGTTTGATAGCGCCAGTCCTGCGCCTGATGTCTTATAAATCACATGATGGCATTTCAGGGAAGGTCAATTGCTGGCTCAATTTCATTTTTAAGTTTTTAAGAACACAATGTTGTCTCAACAAATACCACTGTAAGAATTTATTTATTTATTTATTTTTTACTGTAAAGCCTTCACCAAATTAATGGGTGTCTCATTTTATTTAAAATTAATCCAATATATTATATGTTGCCTGGAGGCAACACAGTACCATAGAGGATTAAAATGCTTTTACAGGTCTATACTTTTGCCCTTTTCAGGTGTTGCTTGTTTGTGGGACTTTTTGCCTTCAGTTTTGTCTTCAGTAACAGAAAAACTTGCTCATTGCCCAATCATTAAGTAAAGTCTACCTGAGGTCAGCAGAGCTTGCTACTGTATTTGTCAATGTTCCAAGAAACGTCATTCACTTGTCAGCAGCATTGTAACTTATCAGGTGCTCATTAAATATGACAGATCTTGCTTGCTGTTTTTTTTCTTCAAGGTAATATAACATAATACTGGCTAGTTAGATACTACGCTGGCTCATAAAAACAGCATGCTTAGGATGCATGTTTTTTAAAAACCCCCATAGCCTTGATTCAAGAGTTAGTGTGTGGGCTCGATTCAGTTTAAATGCTTATTTCACCTTGTCAATTTACAAATAGCCTGCTTTACCCCCTGTCACACTGAGGCACGTTCCCATTACATCCACCAAAAATTGGATGAACACAGTAAGAAATTGCACAACTTGGTAGGAACCCAGTGGAAACCAGTAAGAATGTAGTTTTGTCTTCCTTGAAGTGAAACTGCCACTTTTTTTTTGGTTTTGTTTTGGAAAGTAGTGTGATGCTCTGGGCAATGTTCTTCCAGGGAACCTTGCATTTATTTGGATGTTATTTTGACACCTACCACCTTCCTAAACATCATTGCAGCCCAGGCACACCCCTTCATGTCAATTGTACTCCCTAATGGCTATGGCTATTTGAGGAACATGACAAACAGTTCAAGGTATTGGCCAACAAATTCCCCAGATCTCAATTCAATTGTGCAATGTGCAGGACAAACAAAGTCCAGTTTACCCATAATGCAGGTTTCTATATTTATGTGTATTTTATCAGCCTCATCAGTGATGTCTATGCACAGTTTTCTAGAATCTGAACTCCCTGACAGTAAAAAAAAAAAAAAAAGGAAAAAAAGGGGGGGGGGGGGCATATATTGCTGCCACCTGCTGGACTAGATCAGCAACGCAGAAAAGTAAAGTTTCGCGGGATCTCACGAAATGGTTGCGAAAAAAAAAAAAAGGGGGGGGGGGGGGGGTCAGTTGAACTGTCTCTAAGGGAGTTGAGGCAGGATGCAGGTGCAAACTGTTCTTTAATAAAGTAAAGTTTAAACCACAAGCATGAAATCCAAACAGAAATATAAAAATTGACAATTGAAAATTATGACTATGGCTAAACTAACAGGGCCAATAAGCTAAACACAAGACTAATGCAAGACAAATACTAACTTAAATAAATTCAATAAATAGACTAATTGATCAGACAAGACACGGTTCAATTAAGTACATTCAACATCATTAATAGCTGTGGGAACTAGGACCAACTATTACCATAAAAGTCCTACAAAACACATATGTCAAAAAAAAAGACCAAATATTATGTAAGGGAGGGGACATCAGGACTCCAAGAACAAAATCACTACTATGAACCATGCAAGCTCTAGTGAGTGGTCTGAAAAATGGTTCACACAAGTACAATATACGAACACAAATGATAAAGCTTGGCTCAGTCTACACCAATATACAGTACTTCTCCAGTAATTATACTCAATATGCACTGTTGTGTACCTGCGGAGGTGGTTAAGCTCAGTCCAGAAGTTAGCTACTGAATACTCAAACCATTTTCAAAGGTAGTGAAGCTAAACCAAAAAGAAGTGGTCAGCTTTCTTTTGTTGTTTCATTCCATAGCGCCGCTAGCAGCAGTGCTGAGACTGCAGCTTGCCTTGAGTTAGGGTTTTCAGGCGACACATTCTTGAACACAATGACACATGTAACTTGCATTGGATAGCTCGAAGCGTCTGCGTTTTGTATTTGTATGAACCATGTTTCAGGCTTAAGAACGCCGCGTACACACACACACACACACACACACACACACACACACACACACACACACACACACATCAAGCTGCTGTTCTGCAAAACAGGCCATGTTGATCGCTGTACTGTAAATTAGTATATTGGCAGGAGGGTTATTGGGTATAAAAAGATTTGCTAGTTTCGACCTTGTGAGATTCCCTTGACTGCTTTTTTACACAAGCTTTTATTTACAATATTAAAAGAGTCAATAGAGTTAGATTTACATGTAACATAAAGCTAATTAGGGGCATTAATAATGATCTAAATGGAAGATCTTTAGATAATCTGACGTGTGTGTGTGTGTGTGTGTGTGTGTGTGTGTGTGTGTGTGTGTGTGTGTGTGCTGCTGTTTGTTAAGCCTACTCTTAATGGTCTTTCTTAATCTTCATTCACATTGATCTTGTGTTTCAGTGGAGAATGCAGCTTCACAGAGCATCCCAGTCTCTGATCTAAAAGCTCTTTCTGACCACAGAAAGCCATTAGCCAGAGAGAAATCAGCTAGAGAGGTAATTACAGTATTCCTAGAACTGTATTCCTACAGCACAATGCTTTGCTGCATAATACATCTATCTATCTATCTATCTATCTATCTATCTATCTATCTATCTATCTTCATCACTGTTCTCTGTTAAAATATTACCTATTTTTATTATGTCTTTGTCTGTTCCAGCTTCATTTAAAATGTCTTTCTTTTATGAAAGATTGATTATAGTCTTGATTAAGGAACCTTAATTGGGCTTTGTTCCCCCCTGGCTAAGATTATATGTATTATACTAAATTTGATGTTTTAAATCTCCTCATTAATACAGCTAAAGTCTTTGTGAATTGTGCAGCTTGTGGTGCCATATTGATTTATTGATTAATTGATTCATTCATTTCTTCAGTTATATTCTGTTTAAGTCAGCGCTTACAAACTACCACTGGCTAAGGAATAGTCTTATTTTAATAGAAAGAAATCGACATTAATTTGTCTACTTTATTCCTAAAGCTAATGGTGGAGATATTTTATATGAGTCAAACTTCCATTATTTACTGTAGCAGGAGTAAATGCTATACCCAATGTCAGATGTAGTCCAAAGACATGCAGATTAGTTTTGTAAGAACAGTATTGTCAAGTACATTTGCAAAACCCATGATGAAACTCCATGCTCTCATAAAGACCATCCCTGGAAAGCAAGACCAACACTTACCGCTGCTGGAGAAGTGGAGAAGTTCATTTAGAGTTGAACTCAAAAGTCATCAATTAACAGCAACACAGATTAGAGCTGTTATGAAGGCTTCACAGAGCAGAAATAGCAGACACATCTCAATATCATCTGTTCATAAGAGATTACTGCACATGTTGGATCCCTTCAGCATTGTTTTACAATGTAGAAAGAAATAAAAATCAAGGAGGATCATGGAATTAGAAGGTGTGTCCAAGCTGGTGACGGGGAATAAATGCATATCTACAGTATGTGTGTATATCAACATAACGTATAATCAACATAAATGTTGGTAAATCGTATCCATTGAATGGCACATCCATATCCAAAGGATGAATGCAAGATCATATCAGCTGTTTCTTCCACACAAGGTATATGTAGTAATGTGCAAAAGTCTTGAGCCACCCCTTATTTCTTCACATTAAATTAAATTAAATAATATATATTTATTAAAGAAATGGAAGAAAATATTTTAGCGTGACATACCACAAAGTCCCTAAAGATACAATAAAAAATTTTGGTTGTTTATGCAACTGCATTTTCCCTTTCATCTGTTCCAATGACTTATCATTCATCATCTCCAGTATACTAATCACTGGCCTGATCATCTATCATCATCTGCACATGTTTCTCACTTGTTCATGTCTTAAGCTAAATATTATTATAATCTTTTTATCAGTCGTATATAAAAGTTAGTTGACTGTGTGTATGAGGTGTTTCTGCTGAAATGCTGTTTGGTCCCAACAACAACAACAACAACAAAAAAACATGGCACTGGACATTAAGGCCAAACGACTCTATTTTGTTCTAATCTGTCCATGGGGCATTGTTCCAGAAGCCATATACTGTAGTTTGTTCAGATGCAGTTTCTCAGTTGTGCTTCCATGTTCTTTTTAGACAAAAAAGGTTTAATCCTGGCAACCCTTCCAAGCAACTGAAAAAACCCTATGTAAAAATTAACTGCCCTTAAAGCTAAGTGGTTGTACCACCCTTGGCGGCAACAACTGTAAAGCATGTGCCATAACTATCAATGAGTCTTTTTGTGAAATGAGAAATTTTGTCCCACTCCTCTTTGCTGAATTGTTTTAATTCAGTCACGTTGGAGGGTTTTTGAACATGAACGGCCTGTTTAAGGATTTTAATTGGATTTAAGTACGGACTTTGACTGGGCCCCTCCAAAGCCTTTATTTTTTTAACCTTTCTGTTTACAGTCCATAAAAATAAAAAAAAAAGTCGTTTTTTGGCAAATATAAGATGAGCCTCTATTCTTTTTGGTCAGCAGTGGCTTTCGATTTGGAACTCTCCCATTGAAGCCATTTTTGCCCAGTTTATTATTGTTGAACCAGGAACACTGACCATAGCTTGTCTTCGTGGTGCTCTTGGAGTAATTTAGGCAGGCCGGCCACTCCTGGGATGGCTCATCACTTTTCCGAGTTTTCTTCATTTGTGGATAATGACTCTTACTCTGGTTCGCTGGATTCCATAAGCCTTAGAAATGTCTTGGTAACCCTTTCCAGACTGGTACAATAACTTTATTTTAGAATTAATTTGAATTTCTTTAGAAATTGTGTTGCTTTTTTGGATCTTTTAGCATGTTTGACTTTGTCAGACAGGTTCTGTTAAGTTATTTCTTGATTTAATTGGTCTGGCAGTAATTAGGCAAGTGAAATTTTCAAAAATCACAGTCCATTTACGATTTAATGAGGGGGCAGTTCATTTTTAACACGGGGCCAGTTAGGCCCTATGTGGACAGCTTTGTTTCCTTAATAAATACAATTATAATTTTTTTATTTTATTGAGTTATCATTGTGTAGTATTAAATGTGACAAATATGCAAAAATTACAAACTCAAATACTTTTTCACAACACTGTCCAGTAAATACAATATTGCTGATAATAATGTTTCTCCCTCTATGCAGTCACATGCAGTGGGTGGACACGCCATAGAGGTGAAGCAGTGTGTGTTTAATGTGTGGGGAAACTCTCCTCTGGTGCAGCATTACATGAACACACTGTGTCCTCAGCGCGATGTGGGTTACAACGTTCTAGTGAGGAGAACCCAGATCCAAGCATTACCTCAATATCCTTAATACTCCTTAAACACACTACATCATCACATTATCAATACACACACTTTCCACAGCTTTAATACACACTCAAAACCCTCCCTATGCACTCACACTGACAGGAGACAAGTTCAACTATAATGAACTCCCCAAAACCTCAATCTACTGTACACTCCCACTATTATATTACACACACTTATAGCACCTTTCTTCATACACACACAGTTAACAGCTTTATACAGTTTAACACAATCACAGAGTTAGGGTTTCTGAAATTGAAAATTCATAACCTAGATATTTATCTGATATTGTATTTCATCAGTGATGCTAAGGAACTAAGACTTGAGTGTTATTAAGTGTTGCTGGGTGTATACAGTGTATACTCGTCTTCCTTAACTCACTCACAGCAGACTCACTTACTTACCGAGATGTTTTGAGGCAAACACGCCAGCGTTCCTCCTGCCAGAGAAGAGAATTGCGCTCTCTCTGGGCACGGCACGCCCAGGAAATAAGCATCATGCAGCAGAAACGGGAAGATGAACAAAATCAGCTTTTCAGGTTAGAGCTGGCGTACTCACTCGTACTCAAATCTGCACATCCTTTCTTTCTTTTTTTTTCTTCTTTTTTTTTATTAAGGCAAAAAGAAGGCCTGCCAGTGAAAGCCTGCCTGGATCTGACCCTGCCATAAGGAATAATAAATATCAGTGGATCCAGGATGTGTTTTATACATACAGTATATAGAGGATTTTTTTCTTCTTCCAGAAAACAAAAGAAAATCCTGTCTCAGAGAAGTGTGGTACATAAACTCTGCCAGCTGCTAGTGCCACCACCCAAGGTCAGCTTTATTTTTCATTAAAAGCGTCAATTGTTTACTTGAGTAGAGATTTTTTTATACATGGATTCACAGAGTTCAGAGATTTTTTACACACAGATTTACAAGTCTTCAGTCTTTGGTCAAATTGCATGTTACTAAAAGGGTAACTGTATTATTATCTGAGTTTATGAACCATTATTGTTAAAATTGTGTGTGTGTGTGTTTGTGTGTGTGTGTGTGTGTGTGTGTGTGTGTGCGTGCGTGCCAGGGTGAAGAGGAAAGCAAAACACGCTCTGAACAATTTAACAGCATAATAGCTGGAATCAAATAACTCATGTTGCATCCACTGCATCTGGTGTGCACACCGTGTAGCGTCGCATGAGATTAAAACCAGAATGTTTTGGTTGCACACATCTCATTACACAAGCTCTTTAAAGCAGAAATAATCAAGCAGTTTAATCAACATGTTTTCTTGATTGCAAATTCATAAGAATCTACACAAGCTGTGCAATGCACATGGTTATGGTCAATGCTCACAGATATTCATTTTAATTTCATTTAAGATGTATATGAAAGCAGGACTGCAACAGTAGAACTGCAATACTTTGGATAACCACCAGATGGCAGTACAGGCTTTAATAACTTTTCCATTCACTTCTGTGTTTGTTTTCTACACTATATATAATATTAACTATTAACAAGAGGTCTTTTTAAACTCTGGGAAATGTAACTGTTTTATAGTTTGGGCCATTCTGATCAGATTTCCCATTTTCCTGGTGTAAAAAAAAAAAGAAAAAAAAGAACCTGAAAATAGGAAACTTTTTAATTTTATTTTACTATTTTGTTTATTTTTATATTTTAATGGTGTAGACTTATTGCCATCAGTTTAGTCAGTTAAACACATTACAAACTTTAATCATAAATCAGGATTCGAGGAGGAGAACAGTATTCTGCCTGATATGCACTATATGGTCAAAAGTAAACGGACATTCCCATGCATATACAGTATACCACCTTTCCAAAAAAAAAAAAAAAAAACGATGAAAGGAATAAATAAATAAATGAATACATAGCACTTGCTAAGATTTCTTTCAGCCAGATTTGTGGCGGTCAGTTCATGTGTGAAAATTATTCCCCCTAGTCATTCCACACATTCAGGTGGGCTGCTGACTTCATTCCACTGCCACAGACCTGTCCAACTGAAGCAACCCCAGATCATAACACTGCCTTTAGAGGCTTGCACAGTGGCCACCGTGCATGATGGGTGCATCGCTTCATGAAATTCCCTGCTGACCCTGACACTGACCATTGCTCTGGAATAGGGTCAATCTGTACTCATTAGACCACATGGACCTTTTCCATTGCTCAAAAAGCTATTCTTTTTGCTCCCTAGCAAATTGTATCCATTTTTTTCTGATTAGTCTCACTAACAAGTGTTTTTTTATGGTCACACAACTGTTTAGTTCCAATCTTATGAGTTCTCATCATATTGTGTGTGTGTGTGTGTGTGTGTGTGTGTGTGTGGAGATGCTCTTACTTTCACTATTAAACCTACATGCAACTTTAGTTTAATAAAAAAAAATTTCTGACCACATTTCTTCCAAAGAGTTGACAGTTCAGCACTATCCTTCCAGGTTTTAATAATGTGTTGAAGGGTTCTTTACACAATTCCAGTCACTTCAAATATCTTTAATTGTTTTCTTCACTTGATGTCGGCCAAAAATTTGACCCTTCTGAGGCAGCAAGTTTTTTTGGCCAAGAGGTACAGTATGGTATCCAATTCTTCCCTAAACTGTTGCCCCAAAGATGGAAGCACAGTTTTGTAGAATGTTTTTGTATGCTGTATCCTTAATATAAGAACTCTGCAGATTCTCCAAGATGATCAGACAACCTCAATAGGTTGTCTGATCATCTTGCTTATAAAAAAAAAAGTTTTGCTTATAAAAAAAGTTTGTGTGTGATAAAAACTGACAGTAATATTGTTACTGTAATTATTGCTCTTTACAAACTATTTTTAATGTTAAAACATTTATGTATAAGGATTTATTTGTAACTCATCTTTAATGTATAGCTTTTTAAAAAGAACAACAGCTGTATCAAATGTGGCTTCAGATTTTGATTATTATTATTCTAATAATAAAAAAGCACCTCTTTTTCTGAAAAAAACAAACAAACAAAAAACTTTGAACTACCTTTCCAGTGTAGAACTGTCAGGAGTTTCATTCAGTCATTCTCTCAGTGTTTTTTTTTCAGATGTCATTGTAAGGAATAGTTGATGGGTGTGTATTGTATCCTACAGTACCACCGAGGTCAAGGCTTTCACACAGCTTTAAGGGAAGCTTAGTGAATTGAAGAAAGCTCAGCTGATGTGGATAACGAGCAAGATTGCTGCATTTAGGCTGGAGAGGAAATATTGTCTCAGAATCGGAGAAAGAAAGAGTGGAATGCTTTTTTCAAAGCCAATGTTTAACCACAGCTACAATGCAGCCATTTTTAAGTTCCTGCTGGCTTAAAAAAATGGTTCTTTTCTTTTCTTTTTTTTTTTTACTCAATGAAACGTTTCCAACATGTGGAAGAAACTGAAATGTGCAATACTTGTGTTGACATTGGATTCCCATTGGTATTATAGTCCCTAATTCGTATCATAGAAGCAGGAAGATGTGCCTCAGTAGTTCCTGTGTTGAAAGGGTCTTCACTCATCTTAGAAAATAAAATAAGAAGAATGATGCATGCTTACATTGAAGTTTTGTGTCATGGTGAATTAGGCTGATGACAAAGTAATGAAGGTTTTTTTTTTTTTTTCCTTTCGTGTGTGTGGGGTGTGTGATGAAATACAGATTAGATAGCAGAGGCTACACGTTACACCTCAAGAGCAATGATAATTTTTGTAATGCAAAAGCATTGTATTATCAACTGCATTTTCAAATTCTTGGGTTTACAAGGATAACAATTAGTAATAAATGACATCGAGTTAACCGTTACCGTTTGAAACTTTACATTCCTTTTTTAAAAGCATATGTTGGACAGTTTATTCATTCGTTTTCTTAGGGGATGACTGCTTTCTGGATGGGGTGCCAGGCTATCTCTGGAAGAACGTGCAAATATCCACAGCCCATAACTCAACCCTGGAGGTGCCAGGCAGCAATTCTACATACTGTACCACCATGTCACACTGCACACATTTATCACGTTCATGTCATAACTTGTGAAACTTCTACACAAGAATACACTACAGTAAATTTAACCAAATGACTATTCTACAGCATATGCTACAGACAACAGTCTCAGACAGCAACGACGTGACGATGAAATTGCAGGGGGGGGGGGGGAGGTTTCAATAAACACTTTATCTAGCAGACAAAACAAACACGGAAAATCGAATACCAGAATATCAAATAACAGACAAAAGGTCAGGAATAAATTGGACTGAGCTGAAACTGCAAACGTAAAGCAAAATGATATAGGTCATACAGGAGCAAGCAATTACAAATTCAAAGGTTTGGTAACAAGTTCACAAGAGCGTGTACTTTGAGCCTCAGGTGTGTTTCATTAGTATTCCTGTAAGCCACAATGAATCCATTAGGGAATTGTAGTTCTTCTCCGTTATGCCTGTATGTTGGATTATCACCATCTGAAAAGGGTGCAAAGTTCTGACACGCTCAACTTCATAAAACCTTCTGCACCACAGCCAAGATGAGCATCTGTGATGGAACAGATGAGTGCTTGTTGTACAGTATAAGTATATATAGGGCAACTCCATGCAAAGGTCATTTATAGCAAGGGAATAAAAAGTACAATTCATAGGGTCATACCAAATCATACACTAAAGATATGAGGAGGGTATCAAAACGTTTCGAGATTTGCGCGCCATAGATCCGGTCTGAAATGTCAGCAAATGTCACATCCATAATGCTGGAAACCACCTTATGTATACAGTACTGTATATGAATTTTATATCTTTGTCTAAAAAGAACGTCTCTGGAACATATCAGTAACTACCCAAAAAGTCCTGAGACTGTTTTTTTTTTTTAATTTTTTTATCCTGGCACCTTAACCATGTGTTTAATTCCATGACAGGAAGTCTCTCTACTTCCCTCAACAATGCCCAAAATGCAGGCAAGTCTGTTTACCAAGGCATCAGCCTGGCAGCTGAGAGCTGAACTGGGCAAGCCACTCAGGTTCCTTCCCAAGATTATGACAACTTCTCTGCAGCCTGACATGTTGACTCTATAGGAGATGTCAAAACAACTGGCAGTGATAGACTTGACAGAGTCCTGAAAAGACTGAGGTGAATGAGAGGACGTGTGCCCAAATTCTGGAGCTTGTGGAAGAGTGCCAAAGAGAGGGATGGCAGGCTTACTGGGAGCCAATAAAGTAGGATATAGGGGCTCATTTTGAGAAGTCTTCACACTGCTTGGAATCACTAGGTCTGCTCAAAGGAAAGAAAGCAATCATGTCCATCCTAGAATTTGGCAAAAGAGGCTATAGATGGCTTCAGATCAAGATGGGAGATCTGCTGGCAAATGCTGCTGGGATGCAATCTGGGGTCTGATCTATCCCAGCTGGGTCAACTGAAGAAGGGCGTTTGATGTTGTAGACTCATAACACCAGCTGACCTCAGGACCCTTCACTGTTGAAGTGACCAAGGGAATCTAAGAGTCTTTTCAGTTTTATCATACCCTATTGTACATTTGTACAATTGCATACTTGTTCCATTTTAGCACATCGAACAAATACATCAAATGTGGTGTAGCATAATCAAGTTTAATGTACTTTTTATAAAACTTATTTTTTCTATTTTTCATCCTAATCACAAGGCTAAATGTCACTTGTGTGTGTGTGTGTGTGTGGGCATGTATACTTTGATAGTTGAAAGGCTTTTCACTTGATGACTCAGAGACAGAAAGCAAGAAACGATACCCAACAATAAAGCCATCTGTTAGAGAAACTGACTTTGCACCTCTCTGAGAAACTAAAGCATAAAATGACAGATAAATAATAAACCATTGTGTAGGTGCCAAAGGGAAAGTCAGAGCAAGATGCAATGGAACAGAATAAGGATCAGGTGAAAGGCACAATCCACTGGTACTGAGAATAAATAAGATACAGTAAATAGAAGTATAAAAAAAAAAACAATAATGGGAATAAATAGACCAATTAATGTAAAAGCAATGATCTCAAACATAGCACTCTGTTAGACAGCAAAAACAGTAGAGCGCTGGCATCAGTAGTGCCACAGACGGCCCACACCCAGGAGATGGAACAGGTGAGCTCAATGGGCATCACGCCCAGATATGCCAAGAGCTATATTTGTCAAATTTGCAGTGCGAAAGTACTGATCTGGGATCTGTGTTTCATAACCTAAAGAAATGGTACAGCGAGAGCAAAGCAGATTGGAATTGTGAATGTTTTACCATAAATTGAGTTATGATTGAATTTACTTATAACCTATTTGTCAGGTCTTTCTTTTTTTTTTTTCAAAGCTGCTTAAAACTGAGGCAAAATACAGTCAAGTAGAGAATGCTAAGCAGTTCAGATAAGAGTGAAATGACAAGGTGTTTCAACAAAGCAAATAAAGCAGTGACACTTTATAATATATGGTATATACAGTACAACGAGTAACGAGTAACTCGGCTTGGGGCAGGAATACACGATGGATGAGGCATCAGTCCATTGGAAAGCATGAAGCACACACATGAACAAGTAGAGTTGAATAAACATAAACAATTCCACCTAGTCACATGTTTTTTTTTTTGGAGGTCCATGGGAAGCCAGAGGAAACTGAAGAATGTCCATACAAGGAACCCTGGAGCTGTAAGGCAGCAACACTATCCGCTGTGCATGTAGACTTCCTTCTGGTTTTTAAACAGGTTTTTTATCTGCATATGTTACTTTCACCAATTCCCTATTGGTGTGAATCTGTGTTTGGTCCATGCTCTTGCTGAAAGCTGATTTATTTCCAAGTCTAAACCTTTGGCCTGAACTATTTTGGCAGGGTTTTGTTTTTTCTTTAAATAAAAGACTCCGAAAAAGCTTCAAGGCATCGAACATTGCTAGTAGGTTTAACATTATGTTTTAGTCACTAGACGCATTAGGTTTAAGCTTTTAATTAACAGTAAAATAGATTACTGGATATACAAAGTGAACTGGTCAGGTGGTGTATGAAGCACAGACATAAACATGTAGAGTTGAATAAGCATAAACAATTCCACCCAGTCAATTATTATTATTATTTTTTTTGGAGGTCTATGGGAACCCAGGGGAAACACAAAACAGAATATCCACACAAGGGACCCTGGAGCTGTAAGGCAGTAACACTATTAATGAGATCGAGCTACCATTAGGAATGGTGGATGGGTATGCTCTTTTGCCCTTACTCAACTGTTTTTGAGTAGGGTCTTCAAAACAGCTTCAGTCCTCCTTGGAATTTTATCATGAGCTGAGTTATGAGACAATATTTCAAGAATGAAAGCCTGTCATTCCATAAGGAATTCAATTAATCTACCCTGCTGTGACATTGACGTCTCTAGGCTCCTCCCCACCAGCCGACACACCACCTGTTCCAGGGATCCCATCGCCTCACATCTCCTGTAAGCCATTTCTCATGCACTCATCTTTAAACTCACCAACATCAGCAAAACATCACTCATGCAAAGTCTTCAAAATATTTAAGCAGCCCCATGCTACTCCAGGAAAAACTGCAGTGCTGAGAGGACACTAATTCCCTGCAGTTGGCAAATAGTCTTTTATTAACGTGTACTGTCATGCTTGCTGTCCATCTTTATCTTACAATATTGTATCATGTATACATTAAGTTTTTTATTATTAAATATTCAGACATTCACAGTTAAAACAGTAGATTTAAGTTGAAAAAAATAAATAAAATAACCTTAAGCTGAAGAATTTCATCTTTAATTTGAGTATTTCTATCCATATCAGGTGAATGTGGTAGAAATTCCATTTTTAAGGAACCGATAAATGGGTGAACATAAGCATTAATTAAAATGACTTAAAAAAAAGTAATAAAATAAATATTGATTCTTGATTGGTGATGCTCTACCAGGCATTTACTGCAACTGTCTTCATGTACTACTTGTTCATGGGCTGTTTTCCCTTCAGCAAATGAAATGCCAGTGAAATTCATGCTGAACTAGCAACCCAGGACTTTTTTTATTTATTATTATTTTTTTAAATCTATGAAGTGTCACAGTGCATGAATGGAAACTCAGGACTTTTTTAAAAGCTAAGAAGTGGAATGTTCTGCAATGGCCATTGGAGAACATTCCACTTAGCGTAAAAAACAAAACAAAACAGTGTTTCCATTTACTGTATGCATGCTTCAGTTTTATGTATATTTGCACTGTGACATGCGACCCAATGAGTTTTAAAACATTTGACTGACTGTGATAATAATTATAGGACAGTAGAGACCTGTATAGCTCTTTCTGCTTTTGTCAGCACTCATAACACTAATTAATAAAAGGAATTTTTAATACCTGCTACACATGCTCACAACATAAAATGAGATGGTGTGCTTTAGACCATAAGCAGTATCTTCCATTCCCCATCTTTTACACAATTTACACTCAGACTAAAGCTGTTAGAGCTGTTAAAATTGTCGACATATTAATTGTGTAGTTAAAATTCCAATACACCCTGGCACACAGCTACAGTAAAATTGGTCAATGTCCAAATATTTTTGGACTTACTGTTAAGTACAGTATGTGGTGTTTGTTGCACTCTTGTACAACTTACTCCAGGTGGTGTGCTGCATGTGGCTCTGAGAAGCTACATTTTGTGAGACCTGTGCCACCATTGGTTCCCTTAACAGCTGTTAAGTTTATGGGGACATTATCAACTATCATCTATAAGAAAATCACGAGGGGACAATGTTAACACTGTTAATGTTACATGGACAATGTAATGGACAATGTTAAGTGCCTAGTGTCATAACATGGCAGCACAATTCTTATTTATTAAAGGGTTTTGCAGCGCTAATCAGGGTCCGGCTCCTGTAAAATAGCAGCTATAATAGATCCGTCACAATGTTTCAGTAGGTCACATGTATTGACAGCAGAAGGCATGTTTATTCTTCAGAAATTCAATTAACTTCAGCGTACAAGAACTCACTAGATGCTAATGGCCATTGCAGTCACCTCAACCCAACTGAAAACCCATTGGAGACAGATGTGTTGGACAAAAAAATAAAAAATAAGAGAATATGTTTCTGGAAGAAATGGTGTTCATGCTTCTGGTACAGTTATAGAGAACTCTGGAATACCGTATATGTGAAGGTGTAAGGAAGCTCACGGTAGCTCAAAACCTTACTACAACACTTGTGGTGTTGTTTTTTTTTTCTTCTATTAGTTATTCATAGTAAATCTGATATTCATTTCTATTTGGGGGGCAAGTTGCTTCTTTTGAAATAGTAAATCACAAATGGTGTCTAATTTGCATTAAAACTATAATGTCTCTTTCACAATTGATATACAGCACAAGTCAAAAGTTTTTAAACCAGTTTGGATTTATTTTTCTTCATTCTGGAACAGTGCTGGAGATTTTCAAACCATGAAATAACATGTATAGATTTTAAGAAACAACAACAGTCTTTTTTTTTGTATTTAACTTTTACTGTAATTTTATTGTTCACTGCCCTTCTACTGTATCTCCTAGTTCTCGAGAGGCTAAGACAAAATGAGAATTTCATTGTACCTAGGTATATATGATAAAAAAATTAAAAAAAATCTTGAATCTTGTTATTTTAAGACACAGAGGTCAGCTGTTTTGGAATAGTTCTTGCAAGAACAATATTGTCAAGTGTATTTGCAAAACCCATCAAACTCCATGACGGACCTGGCTCTCATGAAGACCTTCGAAGGAAAGCAAGAGTTTGGTAATTTAGAGTTGCCAGCTAATTACCAGCACCTTGGATTAGAGCTATTTTGAAGGCCTTACATGCAGGCACATCTCAATATCAAGTGTCCAAAGGAGATTATTGCATATTTTGGATGCAGCATTGTTTTACAATGTGGAAAGAAATGAAAACCAGTAGTAGTATGATCAGTGTATGAATAGGATTATTTGATCATGATCCTACTACTTTAAATGGCCAGAGAAAGTTAGGAATGAGGTACAATGCAGTATTCATGAAAGAAATCACTGTCATACAGTAATATTTTCCCAGAACCTTTTTTATTAGGACACAATAAAAGGGTTATTGTTCATATTGTCCTATGGTTTGTAGTCCAATAAAGTAAATGCAATCTGCTTTGATTATCAAAATGCACTTATTCCTAAATTAGTTTTCAAGCACATTTACAAAAGAAATAGACTACTTGAAACATAATTAAAACTTAGAGATTGTCCTGGACAAATTTACAAACAAGATAACTTTATAATGTGAACCTTGACTGATCTGCTTTTAAATGGATTTAGTTAATGGTATTTTATGCACGAGGTAAGATGTCAAGTTTAGATATATTATTTAATTCAACAAATTTGATCAATGTCAATTCATATTATGGGCTTAAAAAAGGAGAAAACTAAAAACAACAATATTTTTTAAAAAAAAGATGTCTTCCAAAGAAGATGTGTTCCTGTTCACTGAACATGCTGCACATTTTTTATTTATTTATACTTTTTTATCCTGTACAGGGAAAAAGCTATGTTATTATGTAGATTACAGTACGTATGTTATTATAGTCAATATATATTTAGTTTTTATATAAAGTATATATTGGAGTTTTTAATAAAGGTTCTGTGAAGGTTTGGTCAAATTTCCATGAATGGTTTCAGAAGTGTTTACCAGATAGCAAAAAGTATGATGATGACTGCTGACAGACAGCGATCAGTATGTGTCATCTACAGTATGTTTTGCAGGCAGGTGACACAAAAATAAGTCTACGGTATATTTATAGGACAAAACACCTCATACTGACACCTCACAATAAGAAAAAGGTAATTAGTTAATTACTAAATGTTTATGGTTGCAGATGCTCTGCATTGGTTAAGCTGCATTGTAGAACAATGTACTGTAGAACACTTAGTCCTTGTGAGGTTCAGTTTTGCTGTTTGCCCACCAACTTGCCATTTTCACCCTGTGATATTTACCTCTTATAGTTTTTTTTTTTGTTTTTTTTTTGCATTCTTTATGTATGTAAGCTATGCTGTGAATGTGCTTGATAAGTTACAGGTGACACGTGCTCACCATGTATATGTGAATATAAGAAAACTTACATTAACCATTTTTTAAAAATAAATCAGATAAGTTTGACCTACAAAACATGGAAACTTACGTATTTAATAAAAGTTGTACTCTTATGAAGGAAGTGACCAAATGAGTGTGACTCAGACATTTTTTAAAATTGTATAATGTATATAATTGACAAGTATTTTTTTCCAGGAACATAAAACAGCAAACTGACAAGTTGGCATAATTATTATTTTTTTTTGACACTTCATGAACACAAACTATATTGGTGTTTATTGGAACACAAAAAGGGAAATTGAAACACAAAACAATAAAGCATACTGTATATCAGAATATGTTTTAAAATCTTTTTTTTCTTGTTTTAATTTCATTTCACCAACATTATCCATCTTTAACAATGCAAGTGGTTAGGGCCCAAATTGGTTGAACAGGCATTCATGTGCTAGTGATCAGAATCAGCTGAACCCTTCCTCAGACTTCCTTCTTAATCTGACATGCAATGATTTATCCTTATTTTTATGAAAATAAAAAAGTGTATACATTTTCCATTACCCAATATCCATGACATTATTCTGCCATGTGTCCCAGTGTGTGCTACTGTCTCTTTCAGTCCTTATATGTTGATAACGTGGTTTATTGGCTGAATATGTACAGTATACTGGTCGAAATGCCATGCAAACATGAGGGTTATGATAGCACTGAAACATGACCACAAATTCAATCCTTCCTGCATATAACTATGTTCAGCCAATAAACTAATTATAATGTTCTCCTTTTATATTGGACCCCATTATCCACAATGCTATCGGTTAAGTTCCTAAATTCCTGTCTTTGCTTCTGTCCAATTTTCACTGGGTTCAATAATACACATTTTTTAAAAATCTGAACCCAATGGATCAACCACTTTATCACTGATGCTCCGCTACAGATCGTCAAACAAGTCGTGCGGCGGTTGCTGTGTTACTTAAAAGGTCAACATACTGTATATGTCACAAAAAGTGCAGTGTTAAAAAAAAGGAGAAAAAAAAGCTGTAAGGAAAGGAGAATTGAAACGAAAGCTACTGAGAGTTGTGCAAATAAATGTATTTTTTTTTCTATTTATTTTTGTTTGTTTGATTTGGAATGTGTCTGCTAGGACAAGAGATGACTAGGGGAGGAGAAAAGGGATGTCCCAGCATGCAGCTTCATCCATTCTAAGCACATCATCACTACATGCTGCTCTAACTGCAGTGTGCTACAATCCGGACACAACCAAGTTCTGTAGTGATGTCATCACCCTGCGCCCTTATTACTCATTTTTCGAACAGGGGTAGTCTGTTCCAGGCACTGAAAGATGAGCATTCAGGTTTCCACTCTCTATCACACACACTCTGACACTCTGACACACTCTCTTGTCCTAGCACATGTATCTGAATACACACACACACACACACACACACACACACACACACACACACACACACACACACACACACTTCTGAATACCAACCTGTCCACAAGCATTTCACCATCCAAAATGCTTAGCCTCCATTTCAATACAATTTTTATATACATCACCATTCATAGACTTGCATGATCATTAGGGATCACTAACGTTGCAGTGAAATCATTTAGTAACCATGGTTACAAGAAAGCCAACATTTCTTAGTCCACGGAGATTTGGGAGGGAATTCTATCCTGTACCTAATCACTGAAACTCTTATTGAAGTACACTCAAGTGTTTATAACACCTTACAAATGCTTATAAGAAAAGAAAAAAAATCTGAGATGATGTGGAAATTTGATTAGATTAGGAGACTATCATATAGGTTCACATACACCTTGTGTGAACTGATACAACTTTTCAAAAATATTGTCCCTTTTTATAATATTGTGCTGGTGTGTGAACTTCAAAGCCAAAATATTGCTCTTCGCGTCGCCGAACTTATGCGTGTTAATGTTTTTTTGCGCCTTATTCATAACTGTGGTACATATAGGTAGTGTTTTATGCAAGCCTGAGCCTTAAAGCTGCAATTGGAAAAAAAATAGACAGACAATGATTAATAAAAGCATGAAAGGGTGAGTGAGTGAGAGTGTGTGTGCAAAATAAATGGTTATTTAGGAGTAAAATGGTCTAAAAGTCTAAAATGGTTTAAAATGGTCTACTGCAGTATTATGTTAATTATCGTGAAAGTCTAAAACATCTCTCCGTACTGTTTTTGAAAAAACACATGGTGTGACCTATATGCTGATTTCCAGACTGGATTTCAGGATTAGAGGGGTTTCGGTAGTAATAAATAGATTAATCTTAAAATTCAAATTTTTTGACTAAGAAGAAACAAGATATTTCCGCAGCTCTTATGGCACAGGACTTCAAATACATACTTAAATCCATACCTAGAAAATCATTCATCCATACTCGAATGCACAACAATTTCCTCCAGAGAACATCTAGACGTGCAGGTATTCCAAACAGACATAAAGAACAGAAATAAGAGAATATTGTATGTATTGACAAAGAGGACCATTCTTTTCCACATTTTGATATTGTTTGTATGTTTCATATGCTTGTTACGATATTATTTTTGGCAACGTAACTGCCCCCACCCCTCCTCAGTCCATCCCCATCCCATACTAAGTCCTGATTGGCTGAAACACCAATTATCGCCTGAGCAGCGCTGTGGCCAGTGAGAGTAGGTAAAGGGCGTAGCAAGGGAGGAGCCGTCTTCCGTCGCTTTTCACTTCGGTTTTCTTCACAGGTGGATTGGGATAGACTTTCGGCCTGCCTGTGCTGCGGACCATAATTTGCTGGTTGTGAAAACACTGATCATCGTTGCACATTCCACTCCCAGAGCCACTGACGTCATCACCTGCATAAAACAAATACAATTAAAATACAATTAAAAACAACCAAATTATTTAAAATAATTAGTAAAATAGCATAAAAATGTCTCCGGCTGCTATCAGCAGTTGGTTTTATTTATCAATTAAAATCTCCCCTTTATCTCTAAGATTCTGGAAAAGGGTTTAGTCCTCATCACAGCACAGAGACAGCACTTGTTAAAGTAGTACAGTAAATGACCTCCTATTGACCTCTGATCAGGGTTGCGTCACTATATTTGTGTTACTCGACGTCAGTGCAGCCTTTAACACCATTGATCATAGTATTCTCCTTGACAGATTAGAAAATGTAGTAGGAATTTAAGGAACGGTCCTCTCCTGGCTCAGATCCTATTTGACTGATCGTTATCAGTTTGTATATTCAAATAGTGACTATTTTGCATGTTCTCAAGTGGAATTTGGTGTGCCACAGGGTTCAGTTTTAGGCCCACTGTTTTTTTCTCTTTACATGCTTCCTCTGGGCAACATAACTCGTAAGCATGGTATTAGTTTTTGTTGTTATGCTGACGACACACAGTTATATGTCACAGTAAAACCAGATGAGAAAAACCAGCTTAATAAAGTTGAGCAATATGTGAAGGACATAAGAAACTGGATGTTCAGTATTATACAATAGTTAGCTCTGACCAAGCAATTTGATTAAACATGAGGCATTCCATGAGTGCTGAGCACTGGGATGTTTAATTATTTGCATCACTATGCGTCAAAGGTGTTCTAACAATCAGTAACCCCTTCACCAGTAATCTCCACCAGTGATGTGTGCTTCATCCCCAGAGCAAATATTTAGCTAAGGCTATACAGTACTTAAGTGGAGACATAAACAAAAAACTTAAGAGATTTACAGGACTGTCCACTGCCCACCACCTCCATAGTTTATTCTCCTCACCTTCTTTTTTTTTTACATAGTTCTGGTGAGAATTTAAAACTACTTTCACTCCAGTTGGTCGTTAACTGTTCTTCGCCAGCTCAAAGCTAGTTCCACCAGTGACAAGCAATAATGAGCAGTTTTAATTAAGCAATATCACACAAGAGGGATTCTGAGGTTCTCTTGTACTAAATATCAGTAAGACTTATATCTTTTGTAACGGGTTCGACCCTATGTGCACGGGCGACACCATGAAAGACAGACACGAGGCGAGGTCTTATGGGAAAAAGAGTAATTTATTTAAGGAAAAATGGGGAAGGAAAGGGTTAAAGGAGGGAGGATGGAAAGAAAGGGAAGGAAAGATTGTGCACGTGCAGGTCCAGGGGAAGTGCCACGCTGGCATGCGGACACACAGCTGACGATATGTGGCGGTGGGCGGAGTGGCAGAATGGAGCATGCGGAGGCAGCGCTCCTGCACTCTCCCTCATGACGGCGCCTCTCCCGCTGTAGATGGCCGGCCTGGCACCTCCCAGCTCTCCATGACGGCGGGGCTGCAAAGGCGGGCTCAGCGTGGGAGTGAAGGTGCCGCAGGAGCTCGCGCAGTTCTTCCTCGCGCTGTTCTCAGCGCGGGGATCAAAGGGCGGAATTCCAGTGTCCTCGTTTAACGTCCCTGGGGCGCGTCACATTGCCCCACCCGCGTGTCACTCTCCCCTGCTCCACCGCATCACGCTCTTCCTGGACCCCGGACTAAACTCTGCGCCTTGCTTTTATAATGCGAAGCTACTCCGAGATCCTATTAACGTTAATTATCGCCAGCCGGCCGGAATAGGCGACTCCGTCCCTTTGCATACCTGCAGAAGGGGGTGCCGCCTAACTAGGGAGCCTACGGTGTGAGCAAGGAGCGATTGTAGATTTGGGCGCGCGCCCATCACAGGCGCATGCCGTGACATTTTGACTGCATCAATGCCGTGCTGATATTCAATACAAAAGAACCCCAGGATTCCTCTTGTGTGATATTGCTTAATTATAACTGTTCATTATTGCTTAAGTACATTTTCCCCAAGATCTTTTTCATAAGGGACACTTTAAACACAGGACCATCAAAAACCAAGATTCCAGTTGGTGTGCTACTGTTCACACTCTCCACCAGTAATGTGTGCTTCAGTACAAAGCTGCTGGCCCTGATGGCATTTCAAGTCATAAGCATTAGTGCGAACAACACCACTGGCTTGTCTTCAAACCCAAGTGTTTTATGACAGTCTGATCCTTTGCCATCTAAAATCCTGCCAACAAGTCAACACAATTACCACGTCACTTCACTATATCCTGACCCACCAGAACAAAAGCAAATCCTATGTCTGGATTCTATTTATTAACCTCCACTCAACCTTTAACATTGTTAACCTTTACAAGCTGATTTGCCAGCTGTCTGACCCTGACATTAGCATCTACATTCGTAATCTAACCCCAGGCTTCCTCACTAACAGTCTTTAAGATCTGACAATCACATGTCTTGCACTCTTGTACCAAATACCTATCAAGGCTGTGTAGCCTTCTCCTCTACTCTCTGTTCACCCATGACTGCATACCTGTTCATGACTCGGACCGAAGGATTCACAGTGGTAAGACTACAGAAATGAGGTCAAGCACATGGCAATGTGATGTGCTGACAACAATCTGCCCCTCAACTCTCAGGAGACCAAGAAGCTACTTCTAGACCAAGCACACAAGGAGCAACACACACACACTCCTACCTATATCATTTCTTCATATGATAACGATGGAAAGGCATGATTTGCAACATTTCCCACCCGTAACAATACAGTAGACTGCTTATTCCTCACCTATCTGGGAAACTTTACACGAGCCTCCGGTGTCATACTCCAGCAGCAAGCGATGGAACATCTCGCCTCTGCAATCAACTTAATAACTCCCGACAATAACTGCTAATCCCAGGATTGTCTCATCCTATTAATTTACACATCATTACTTTTGCACTGTTTCCCCGGCATGGCTTATTTTCCAGTGTTAATAACATGCCATTTGCACATATCACGTTCTACTTTCCTTCCACCTCATTGTCTTTGCTTTGTACGTGTACTTAGCTCAGTGACAGTAAAGCTCAATCTAATCTATTTCAAATTTAATTTCTGTACATACTAATGTGGGATGAAATCAATTCTAATATATGAGTATGTGTTTCAAATAATAGTTCTTCATTCTGTTTTTTTTTTTTTTTGTTATTGCTAAACTTGGCATACTGTAAATACATGCCTTTTTTCATAAAAAATTTATTGACCCATTAATCCCTCATAATAATAATAATAATAATAATAATAATATTTATTCATTTTCTACAATATTTATCCTGTACAGGGTTGCGGGGGGCCTGAAGCCTATTAAAGGAGGCTGAGCATGAGGGTGCCAACCCATCGCAGTTTCACACACAAACTCACACACAAACTCACACACACTAGAGGCAGATTGGGAACGCCAATTAGCCTAATCTGCATGTTTTTGGACTGTGGGAGGAAGCCGGAGTACCTGGGGAAACCCACCAAGCATGGGAAGAAGATGCAAACCCAATGCACACAGGTCTGAGGCAGGAATTGAACTCTCAACCCTGGAGGTGCGAGGCCACACTGCCAACCACTGCGCCACTGTGCCTCATAATAATAATAATTTAAAAAATATATCTATATCTATATCTATACATATTATTATTATTGGCAAAACTTCTGCTTCTATAGAGGTTTGCACACAGGCTGATGGATCAACAGCTGAGGAGTAATGGCACCTCTACTTTTTTTTTCTTTTTGGATTATTTTTTATTAAATAGAGTGACTGCACTGTGGAAAAATGTTGTTTTGCATCTGATGTTGTATTTGCTTAATACTAAGACCCACTATAATGAGATATTTCTTATTATGTTTTTACACAACATCATATAGGATTTCAAGAGGGGATACTAACTTTTGAACAAAAATATAATTTAACTATAATTTGTTTTTATTGTGCTTCTTGTTGAAAATGATAAAATATGCAATATTTCACAAAAGCAACTGTATAAACTTATAAATGTAATGTTGCACAGCACAACTGAAATGTATGTTTTCATAATCTTATGTGTACAGTACAGGATGAGTCAGACATGACCTGTTTGACCATGAGATGTTCAATGGATTCACATATTAATGTAAAACATAATTGGATTTTCTGAAGCATTTTAATGATTATATTTCAAGGTAGTTAGAGTGGGTTGGGATATGCACAATGCTGTTTTCTAAAGGGAATACAGGTTTTATTAATGTTTCAAGGTTGCCACGAGGGACACTTTACCGATGTACATTACGCAGAGGCTAAAGGTAACTCTGAAAGATACAGACAGATCAACAGCTCTTATATGAGATGCCGCACAAAGCTAGTCATCATGAAAGAGAGGAAAATCCATCCAAAAGACATTCTTGAAGACTTATAAGATATGGAACAAGGTTCTCTGATCTGATAATATTTATAATATTTATTATTATTATTATCTGCAATACTAATATTCTACAATATTACAGTGTATGCAATACTTAGGCCTCACTCAATAAATATAGTTGTACATGTGTGTGCATGCTTACTGGCATCCTGGAATTCCACGTCATTGCCGTTGATGGCGTTCTTTATTCGGCTCGTCATGATTTTGAGCTGCATGATCTGTTGTCTTATGGTCATGTCTGGTTTGGTGATGTCAATCTCCACTTCAGGGTTGTTAATCTGGTTAGCCAGACCATCTCCCATCACATCTGGGAGATACCTAACACATACAACATTGTCAGTTCTTTATGTTCTATAAGCAGTGAATTTCCGATTGCTTTTGAAAGATATACTGTAGAGTTGCTCTGTTCATGAGGATGTACCTGTCTATGGCCATTCCGTTCCAGCATTTGTTCTCATCACCGTTTTTTGCCTCTCGGTCCACGCACAGCTTATTGGGCAAATTAATCCAGTATTGCATCATGTTCCTTATCTTGCGGGAGATATCTGATAACTGAAGGAAACAGAGTAAACTAAATCTCGGGCTGTTCAGAAGTACAGTAGTGTTCTACACATTCTAGTCTGTCTTGCATGCTATACCTATCAATGTGATTATACTGTATATAACATCATAGTTTGAAAAAACACACACCAGTTTTTCCACATCTGCTGCCGAAGTGCTGCTGACATCCTCTGCTAAGGTTTTGCCTCTCCTTTTTGGCTCCTCTGGGCTGGGGTTTTCTGGAGGCGTACCGCATGCCTGGAACACCTAACAAACACAATGGAGGAAGTCTTTCAGGCACTTGCAGATTTCAAAATGATACATAACAGTTTATTTTTTAAATATTAACAGATTCCAAAAACAATATATCATTATATTATCAGTAGATTCAAATTATCCAGCCAATGTTTTGGACTTAAAGTGCTGAAGGAACATTTTCTACATTTTGTTATGCTTCACACTTCTCTTAAAATCGATTAAAATCCTTTATTTCTTATCATTCTACACACAATATTTCACAATGAGAAAGTAAAAATAGGGGTTTTGATTTTTTCAGACCCTTAAATTAAGCTACGGTGCATCCTTATCCTATCAATGCCCTTGAGATGATGCTACAACTTGATTGGAGTCCTCCTGTGCCTAATTGAAGTCTCTGGACATACTTACAGTAGGAAAGGCACACATATGTCTCTGTACTGTAAGGTGTCAACATAAATGCTCTATGCCAGTGTGAAAAAAATCCATGAGGCGGGAAGAACTATCTGTAGACCTGTGAGACAGGATGGTGCAAAGACCCAGATACTGTATGTTAAAAAAGAAACGAGAACATTTCTGCAGCGTTGAAAGTATCTAGGACCACAAGAGCTTCCATCATTCTCTAATGGAAGAGATATGGAACAACCAGATCTGGCTGCCCAACCAAACTGAGTAATCAGGGATAAATGGTCTTGGTGCGACAGGTAACCAAGAACCCTAGGGTCACTATAAAAGGGGTCCTAAGTTCCATTCTGGAGATTGGAGAGCCATCACTGCAGCACTCCACCAATTAGGCCTCCATGGTAGAGTGGCAAGACAAAAGCCATTCCCCACTAAAAAGGTACAGTACATGACAGCTTACAGGGAGTTTGCTAAAAAAAAAAAAGCAAAGGACTTCAGACCACGAGAAACCAATGAAACAAAGATGGAACTATTTGGAATCAGGGAATCAGGCATTGCACATCACCTTATTTACACCATCCCTACAGCCAAACATGGATGTGGCAGCATTGTGCTGTGGGGATATTTTGCTGCAACTGGGACTGGGAGAAAGGTTAGAATAGAGGGGAAAAAAATGGATGCAGAATAATAAAGAGCTATCCTGAGTGAAGCCCTTCTCCAGAGAGCTCAGGAACTCTGGCTGCGGTGATGGTTTACACTTCAAAAAGACAATGACCCGAAGCATATCACCAAGAAGACACAGGAGTGTTCTGCGAAAGTCCTGGAGTGGCCCAACCAGAGGACCTGAACCCAATAAAGCATCTCTGGAGAGACCTGAAAATGGCTGTGACTATCCAACCTGGTTACCCTGAATAATTCAGGCAAGAAGAAAGGAATAAACATCCAAAAGTGGAAGGTGTGCCAAGCTTGTAGTATCACATTCACAAGCAGACTTGAGGCTGTCACTGCTGCC
Organism: Clarias pachynema; assembly: GCA_030014365.1. Classification (NCBI taxonomy): domain Eukaryota; kingdom Metazoa; phylum Chordata; class Actinopteri; order Siluriformes; family Clariidae; genus Clarias; species Clarias pachynema. The sequence goes on from JAQMYL010000018.1 coordinate 12,884,087, forward strand.
AGGTGCTTTAACCAAATATGAAGTGATGGGTCTACTGTATATGCTTATGTAAATGGGATATTTTAGTCTTTATTTTTAGTACATTAACAGAACTCTCCGAAAACATTCTTTTAGTTTGTCATTGTGGTGTATTGTGTATAGAATTATGAGAAATGTAAATATATGAATCCGCATTAAGATGAGGAAATCTTTGTGGAAAATGTGGAAATCTTTTTGTAGTTTAAGTGAGACAGATGTACCTCATGTTAATTCAATCATTGTTTTCAATTTCTAAAAAAATTTTGCATTTGTTTTGTATTGCTCAGTAGGATTTAGACCTTGCTGTTGAAAGCGTTCAGGTTGTCCTGCATGTAAAGGATGGCTTCGGCAATGTGCTTAGGCAGAGACATAATGGCTGCATCCACACTGTAGGGTCTGCTTAGGCGATCAGCCACTTGTAGCATAGCATCTAAACACACACACACACACACACACACAGTGAGAAAGAGAGAGACAAATAAAGGGTTTATGTATAACCGTAACTACTTATGTGAGTTGTATAGCCAGGTCCATAAATTTTGGAACAAAGATACGTTTTTGGCGTTTGGTACACCAGCACATGGAATTTGAAACACAAGACATGTGTTTATAGACTAAATTAAGGGGTTTGACAAAAGTATGGCATTACAGCCATGTTCATACACATCCTCCATTTTGCGAGGCTCATAGTTTCATTTTAAATTCATCGTGGTTGTGTCCAGAGGCCAAATGCCTAAAAGCTTATCTTTGTTCCCAAATTTACAGTATGGTCCTGACTTTCTATATGAGTTTTCTCAGCTACTCAGGCCTCACCCACCTGCAAGGTTTTTCCACTCAGTGTCCAGGTCAGCCTGATTGGCCAGACAGCCCTTCATCACGTTCCTGCAGTATGGGGCGCATGGTTTAGCCCAGGCCATTTCTCTGCAGTTAGGACAGTATGTCTGCTTCATCAGAGCACGCACACACTCCGTACTCAAAGGAACCTTAGGGAGACCATGAGAGAGAGAGAGAGAGAGAGACATCTTGATATATTTGTTCACAGTAAATTAAGAATTGCTGAATTAACACACTATTTTGTGTAGAACAGTCACAAATTAGTG
>JAQMYL010000018.1:12888697-12907320 GCA_030014365.1 Clarias pachynema
AAAGTGGTCAGTCAATATACTTTGCAGAGGTCATTTTCACACCTTCAGGGACCCTAAAGCGGCCTACCAGCTCTCTCTTCATGATTCCGGCCCAAAACATGACACCTCCTTGTTGACGTCGCAGCCTCGTGGTGGCCACCCACCAACCATCCACTACTCCATCCATCTGGACCATCCAGGGTTGCACGACACTCATTAGTAAACAAGACTGTTTAAAAACTTGTCTTCATGTATGCCAGGGCCCACTGCAACCGTTTCTGCTTCTTTCCCATATTGCTTGAAACTTGTGGCCTGCTTAATAATGTGGAACAACCTTCTGCAGTACTTTTCCTTTAATTGTGCTTATCTGGCAAACTAATTATCACACGTGTCTGAGAATCATTTCAGTGATCCAAAGAGCCCTGAGACACAATACCATCCAAGAGTTTAACCACCAAACATTTAATGTTTATGACACTTACATCCAATTTGCATAATAATTTGGAACGCGGTGTATTACCTGTACTCATTCCACAACTCTACTATTCTGTATTTCTATTATGGACGTAATATATCAATAGTATAATGTTTTTTATACCCTAGACTTTCTTAATACACTGCCCCAAAAAAGTAACACACTACGATTTTATTGGACCATCTTTTGATTTGATTATGTCCATGGCATTGCTTACGCAATGTCACAACATTTATTTCCATCCAAGAGTCACATACATTTCTCTCCAAAATCTTGTATTGACGATGGGAGAGTCGGAGTGCTGCATAAAGTCTTCTCCAGCACCTTCCAAAAATACTCAATGTGGTTAAGGTCTGGACTCTGTGGTGGCCAATCCATGTGTGAAAATGATTTCTTATGCTCCCTGAACCGCTCTTTCAAAATTTGATCCTGATGAATCCTGGCATTGTTATCTTGGAATATTCTCGTGCCATCAGGGAAAAAGAATCCAATGATGGAAAAACCTGGTCATTCAGTATATTCAGGTCATCAACTGATCTCATTTTTTGAGCATGTAACATTGCTTTTGGGCACATAAGTCTTTGAGACATGATTAACAGAAGGAACCCCACATCGGACAAACAAGTTCGATCCACAGAGGTCCCACGTTGTAACCCAGAGCACCTAACGGATCCGCCACAAATGTAAAACACCCAGGAGATCCATGCCCCGAGGCGCCAGAGCCACCCTGGCGGCAATAGGCGAACACAAACCATACTAAAGGTAGTTATAATGTTTATGTTTTTAATGTTGCGGCTGAACAGTGTGTGTATTAAAGTAAAACTGTAGACATGAAAATCGTCTATATTTGATTTTGGTATTAGATGGAATTAGTTGAGTTAAGAAAATAGATATACATATTTTTTCTTCATCAAAGCCAAGAAAACATCCATAATTGGTCCAAGAAGCAAATCTTTTTTCTCACTAAATTGTCTTGTAATGGCTGTAATTTCCTTAGTAAAGGCACATCAGTTTCCCATCTCCACTTTAGTGCAGGATTGTGTTCATGGACAAAACAACTTCTTAGGCCTGAAAGGAGCAACCCAGGAAATTCTACAAGCTTTGAACATTCTGTACATTCTTCACTACTGATATTGATCTCTGATATACCTACTTAGTCACCCATAGTGCTTAACTAAAGCTTCTCTGAAGTACACACATAAAGCATAGCAATACAGTAAATTGAATATGACTGATAAATTGCTATGCAAATATAACTATTTCTTGATTGTGTAAGTTACTGGAAGTAAAAATAAATAAATAAAATCCTGACCCAGTGGTGATAATATCATTGTGGAATTTAATCCACTGTAACTTTAACAAACTGCATTGTACACTGACAGCAAGAGAAATTGAAATTCTTATCTCTTATTCTTATTCTTAGTCTATCTGCTCATTTTGTTCCTCTCTTCAGCATCACATCAAATGCCCCACACTACAGCAGAAGCTTTTGCCTGCATCAGCAGAATATATGTGAAATTTTTTTTTAATGATTATTTAAATAACCATGATATATTTGACAGCTTTCTGTATAAATTTGGTATGTTTTTATCATATTATATTAATTATCAACATTTTGGTTGGGAAACGCTGTTTAGCATATTAAATAGGAAAGATTATAAAAAATTCACTTTTTAGGCAAATTTAAACATTTAGATGTGTCTCCATTCCATGTGTGTATGACAAAAACATGAGGGAAGGGTAAGGGTTAAGGTCTGTGATCTGCTACTGTCTGGAGGGGCATAGCTTAAGCGTAGCTCATTTACATAGACACTAAAATGCCACATTTGAAGGAGGAGTGAAATGAAGGGAGTCTGAGAAAAGGAAACAATACATTATCTGAGGGATATTTGAGTTGAAAAATTACAGGGGTACACACACACACACACACACACACACACACACACACAGTATAATGTGGGACCTTTAAACTAACCTTTTAAATAGACCACGTACCCTATAACTAATTTCGATTTTCTTATCAGTGAATTTCACCATACAATGCTGCTACCCCTCTAACACAGTTTGCACCTGGTATGTAAAAAAAAAAAAAAAAAAAACCTCCACTCCTCTATTACATGAACCTGTGTTTCACCTAAAGAGCTTCTTTGTCTTTGACAAGCCTGACTCATTTCAGAAACTGCCGCCTCCTAAATGTCACATCATTATAGCCATCAGCAAGAACTCATAATGAGCAAACACTGGGTATATCTTACAGGTCCCACAGAGATACCAACTATACAGGTGCCAGACACATTAATTAGATACTAGGCAGGCATAATCTCTGTTTGCATCCAGCAAAATGTCCCTTAGAGGCATGCAGACCGTGTAATACCCATGATTTACAACCGTTTTACACAGAAGGCGATGTGCGTCAGCGCCTTCTATTATGCCTGACAAAGGAACAAAAGAGCTGGTTGGCATGCATAGGGTATAAGGATCTAATTATGAGTGATTTGTGAACAGAGGGAGTTTTGACTCATATTTTAAAGAGAAGAGTAATAACGACAGAAAGAGAGGGATGGTGCGGTCAGTGAGCAAATGGTAAGATGCAAGGGAGAATACAGTATCAGTGGCAATGGGCAAAGACTGAAAGGAAATGAATAAGATGGTAAACGGAAGCCAGGATGAAGGTGTGCTGTAGCAGTTACACCCAATGACAGACACCAACTACCAGACAATTACTGACACTTGATAACTGACAAATACCTGACACCCAATGATAGATACCTCACTATTACTTAATACTTTTTTTAATGCATAACCCAGCTATATAAATAAAAGGCAAATATATTTTGTATATATTGGTGTCTGTACAGGATGAATAAGAAAACAGTGGAAACTGAGAAAGTCAAGAAGTGTAAAAGAAGGATAAACATGGCAAAACCTTGCTTGATAAATCCAGGAGTACCTGGCAGTAGTATAGAAATTTAGATGCATTTACTTGGAACTGGGTTTTGGGTTTTACTTCCAAATATATTCCATAAGATTATATTAGAACGTCTGTTTTTTTGTTTTTTTTTAAGCAAAATAGGAAGAAATGACTACTGTTCAATACTTTTGCACAGTTCTGTACATTGGTAGGACAATTAGCTTGTGATGCTATACTGAATGACTTTCCGTGGAAAAAGTGTTAACTACAATTTAAACATACCATGAATTACTGAAACAATAAATGATATAAATGCAGTTTTAGAATGGTAAGATACATGGATTTTATGTATAAAATATAAACACTATATATATAAAGATACTTAAAGAAAAATCTGTCGCAAAGGCTTCAGGTGTGCATTTTTTGTGTCAGCTATATAGTCTCTAGCCTCGCATACAGCATTAGCTTGTTTCCTTCATTCACACATGCCAGTTTCTGAAATTCGATAAAACCCGATGTTTCCCAGAACTATCATATTAATTGATCATGGATACAATTGTGTATAAGATTCCACAGCAACATGATTTCCTAATACAGCATCCAGCATAAAACCATGAGCTCAATTGAATTAGCCTGTGCTAATGTTATGCTAGTTAGAAGGTTGTTCCGAGGAGGATGGCTAATGCGGGTTAATTATATTGTATGCCACGAGACAAGGTGAAAGTGATTACAACAGGCGCCATGGGCATACAGTACACACACACACACACACACACACACACTCACTCTCTCTCTCTCTCTCTCTCTCACTCTCTCTCTCTCATATGCATGCTGATGTCTACGTTTTAGTCATTTAATACAATGTTGCTGTCAAAGCTTGGAAGAAATTTGTAACTGGTCATCATAAAGACTAAAGCTCTCTTGTGAATTCTTGCTAACTGCTTCAGCAGCAGCATTTGCTCTGCCTTAAATGGTTTACATAGTTTCCCCTTGACAGCGATTTTTTGGGAAAAGGGCACCATATATATTTTTTTTCCAGATAGTCTTGAAGAATGCCTTGATTCGTGGCTGGATCAGAAAACCAAAGGTGACAAGTAACAAAGTACAAATATAGTATTTTTTACATTATTTTTCTCTGTATCTGTACTTTCCATTTGTATTTCATTTGTACTTCCATTTTAGTATTTTTCATATGTGACACTTTTTTATTTCTACCCATTACGTTTTTAGATGCAAAAACGGTACTTTTACTCACCCCATTTAAAATAGAGACTCATTACTTTTCAAATGACGATCAAACAGAAGTACATTGACTTTCTAACCTAAACATATCTAAGCGCTTTCACTCATACCATACTGTGACCTACAGTACAGTATGCTAGCTCACTTGAAGAGGACGAAATAATTCTACCAATCCTAGTTTATAGAAAGAACTGGCAGGTCAATTGTTAGTGTACCACATTGATAGACGGTTACCTTGGCAACAATCCTGTCCACTTGGTCTCTGGGCTGTAATTTCTTCTGGCTCCTTTTTTCAGGTGTCTCGTATGTACACACTTGTTAAAGTAAGATTTTTCGTGATTTTAATTACTAGTTAACATACTGAGCAAAAGTGCTATAAACTCCTACATTATATGCCAATAACAATGTCATTTTTATAAAAAGCTTAAAATGTGTTGGAGCTTCTTTTAAACTTATTGTCTTCTGTATGTTTGCAGTATGCCCATGGATGATTAAAACAGGGTAGCAAAGGTAGCACCTAGCTAGCTAAGCTATGGAAGATGATAAACAATGCTGCTTGCAATTTATTTAATTATTATCAAATCTTGCCACTATGAACAAGTCATGACATCATGTCCAGGCCTCCTTCTCCATTAGCTTTAATAACTTTTTCTCAGTTGTCTTTTTTTTTTTATCTGCCTTTGTGAAAAAGCATATTAAAAGCATAGAGCACTAGTTATTAGAAGCTGAAACCATTTTTTTTGTAACAAAGTTAAACAGTGATTTTTTTTTTTTAGCATCTGAAAAGCCGCAGCTCCATTGAAATAAAACTACAAGCGCAGCAGAGCGACTGCTTGCATCGTTATAACATGGTCTCCTTTTTATCTATAAAACTCATCATTGCTGAAAGTTCTTTAACATTCTAGCTGTAATGTCCTTTGCTAAAACCCGTATGCAGTATGGACTCCTCTCTGCCCCAACTAACTAGTCAAATAATAGTTTAAATAAATTGGCCTAACATTTTCTCTTGTAATGCCAACAGGATTTCAGGATTTGAACTTTATCTATTCATTAAAAATTTCATGCACATTTGTGTTATGTACTGCATCAATTTGATTTGTGTTTAAATACTTTAAAATAATCTTTCTCAATAACTCAGTCAGATAGATATCCAGTACTTTTGTACTTAAAGTACATTTCAGAGCATGTTCTTAGTACTTGGTGGTATTCGACTTGTAGAGGAGTATATTTAGGCAAGTATTTCTACTATTCGACTTGTAGAGGAGTATATTTTAGGCAAGTATTTCTACTTGAGTACTGAGTTAGTGTACTTCTGCAACCTCTGCAGGAAAGGAAACTCACTGATTACAGGCACATCACCAGATATGTTAACGCTGAGTTCAGCATGAGTGTGAGAGATGACGGAAAAAAAGGCACGAATGCAAAAAAAAAATAAAAAAAATGCTATAAAGTGATAATTTCTCCTATGTATTGCCCCCACATCTGTACATAAGGTATAATCTGATACAATTACTATACTATTACTATACGCAAGAATAATTTAAAAGTAAAGAAAACAGTTGGTTTCGTACAGAGCATTTGAGTTAAAAGTTTAATACGACATATGCTATGCAACATATGCTTATGCCAGAACATTTTTTTCCCTTTTGTCACTGATATTTAAAAGCAGGACATTGTTTCTACACAGCATGTCACTACAGTTGTTTGTCACTAGTTAATTAGTGCTAGGGTTCTGGCACTCAGGTTAGAGTCAAGAAAAAGCTCTAGTTTTTTCAGGACTTATATAGTAACATACTGTAAATGAAGCACATTCCCCAGCAGGACCTTTTGGTTGTCAAAACGTTGCGTCAATATTAATCTGGCAACATTACAGATTTTGAGACATCATTGGTATTAGGTTGTTTTTGAAAGTTAGAATTAGCTGGATGAAATGACATCAGAACAACATAGACTACATGACGAGTTGATAACGGGGTTGAACGAATACCGCTCACACGATGTTGCAAAAACAACTTTAAAACAATTTTAATACAGGACTCAAGCTCCAGTCACTGTGGTGACGGCGGAAATATTGAAATGAAAAGAAGCCAAAAGGAGAAAAAAAGCCCTTAAATTGTGAGATCTGTTCTGTGAAATAGGATGCGATGCAGTTTGGATGCTGTGCAAACTCCATATTTCAGTACAGTAATTTGGAAGTAATGCTGCGCCGAAATGAAATCAAACCGAGATATAACATTACAAAATCTGTGTTTTACAAACACTTTTTGTGCATTACAAAAGTGTTGTGTCTGTCCCAATATCCAATCAGAATTCTAAATCCTGTTAGAAACTTAAGGACCCATGTATGTGACTGGACATAGTGCGAATGGATGTTAAATGGTATCTACAGTATACTTCATGTAAAGGTTACAATTTCATTGTTTTTTACAATTTCATTTGTGTTTGCGTTATTCATTCAATGTTATCTCTGTCATTTTATCAAAGTCATTCCAACTTTCAAAAACAACATTGTTCTGAAGTTGTCTCAATGGTGTTTGTCATCTGAACGTCAGTATAACTGTAACACAACCGCCAGCCAAACTTTAGCGTTTCTCCTCGGTCTGTGCTACATTTATTTGCAATAGAATAGATAATTTTTTCCTGACAAATCTGACACATTTGCAATAAAAAAAAAAGAGTATGTTGGTTTATCATATGCTAAGAAACAAACCATGGATAAAACTTGATTTTATCAACAAAATGTTCCTTAAGTCCTTAATTTTGGTAAGGGATATTTTGACAAGCGTGACAGAGATGTGTCCTCCTTAAAAGCATTTGCTATAGTAATTCGAAAGAAATATGAACAAACTCTTCCGTCTCTCTCTCTCTGGTAAGGAAAAAAATGCTTTGACTGGGCTAGTTACAAGTACATGAAGAAAACATTGTCTTTAATAAGAACCAAAATCTTGGGAAGAAAGCAATAGATAGGCAGATCACTGTTGCAAGAAGACATCCAGCTGTCTCCTTTTACTCCACTTTTTCCTCCTCCTTAGAAATGTTTTCCCCTGTTTTTTCCTTTTAGCTACTCCACTTAAGGATTGTCAAAAAAATCGCTTTATTCTTTATATTGTCTCCTTCCTTCTGTTTATTTCTTTTCAATCATTTCAATCATCATTTGACAGACATCTGTGTGAAAGGGCACTTCCTCCCATTCCTTGTGAAACTCATTTGGTGGGAGACTGGCCAAAACTGGCATCAATTAAGAGAAGGAGAGCGATACAGACAGAGAGAGAGAGAGAGAGAGAGAGAGAGGTCCTGTCAGTGTTTGTCTACATGACTAAGAGGAGGAAATACCATGATGAAGAGATTATGATAATGTTTACTTTTTGAAAATATTTGCTACTTTGGAGAAATAAATTCCACCTTTTTTGGTGGAATTTTGTATCACAGCATTTACTATTAGCACTATCTTAAGTTGTTTAAAAGTGTGCTTTAAAAGTCTTTTATAAACATCTGCGTTTTTTCCCCCCACACTGACCACTCACTTATCACAACTGTTCTCATTGACCAATTACTGGTCGAAGACAAAGAAGAAGAAGATTCTTTCTAGTAACTAATTTGGGATCACCATTATTCCCATTAACCAAGATTTCATCACCATAGTTCCCATTGACCTATTGTTTCCATCAAGTGATTTGTAATTACCATTGTTCCCACTGATTATAACTGATCGCTATAGTTCCTATCAAACAATAACCGATCCACACTGTTGTCATCAACCAATCCTCAATCACCATCATTCCCACCAATTCCTGATCATCATTGCTCCTATACACTAATTACTAATCACCATTGTTCTCATCAACCAATTTCTAATTATTATTGTTCCTGTTCCTATTATTGTTCAATCACCACAGTTCCCACTCATTACTGGTTACAATTGTTCCCATGACCAATTGCTGCTGCTCACCATTGTTCCCCACATTGTTTTCCATTTCCAACTCTGTTCTTGGGTATAGTTACAATTAACAACAACAACAACAACAAAAAATCCATCTATAACTGTTTCCTTCATGAGCATATCAAGACTACAGTATTTAATACCAGTGCTTCTTTGTGTCTGCATTCTTGGTAAAAGCATAAAGCATATAGTAAATGCATAAGTGCTTCGTTTGTTCCAGGAACAAAGATAAATACTTTTATCTTCTTTTAAATTATGATTGTTTCTTTTCTATTAGATAACACTTCATAATATATTCTGTGTTATTCTCTTCTGTTCTAAATGCCTTCAGAAAATCCTCCTTCAAGTTTCTACATAAATGAACAAAATGATGGAAAAATCATCTATGACATCATCTTGTGATTTCAGACCTGCTTAAGCTGCATTTCTCTGAAAAATGTTTGCAACATTTTATCTCTAGATAAAAGAGGAGTGATGCGGCAGCACTTTAGTACATAAACCTTGACTTGACGTAGTCCTTTAGTATGTGTCAAGCTCTTTCACCTCATCACCCGCACACTCAAACAGATTCAAAAGTTCAACTTGTGAGCCAATATGCCTGTCAGCAGCGTTACACACGGTACGGTCGCACTGCATTCTAGAATTTTGAGTCCCGCTATACAGTAGATGTATCTAGGTATAATTGGATTTCTCATTAACCAGAAATCTGAATGGTACTTTATAATGAGAAAACAAAGCTCTTACTCCTATGCTTTGTGCAGCTAAAAGCAAGACCTCGCTATTATTTCTTATGTCTGGGGAAAAAAACAAAAAAACAAAAACAAAACAACAACAAATTAACTGCGTTATCAATTTCCCCCATGACATCAGAGCAGCAGGCATTCACTCACTTTTTGCTGGAGAAGGAAACGTATAACAGCAACCAGCAACAACTATGCACTAGAATCACTAAGCACATTACAAATATTTCAATGTAAATATATTTACTGTGCATCATCAGGATGGATTTTTTCCCTTTAACACATACAGTATAGTATAGATTGTTAGTCAACTGTAGCAGTGACTTGATTTCACACCGATAATTTAATACGATGTTCCTACTGTACCACACTGAAAATGTTATCATAAAACAGCATTAGATTATGATTATTATTAATGAGAATACTAAGCATGGCTTAAAACAAGGAACTAAATGAAAATTATAGCTTGTGTGCGTGTGTGCATGATGCATGTGTGTGTGGTTACTCTTTGTGGTGTCTTATTCATATTAACTGAGGCAAAACACCTACACACATTCATGCTTTCTAACAGGAAAAAAGGCGTCATCGCTAATGTATCTTCTTTTCACATTTTGCTTGTGACCTCTACTTTCTTTATTTCCTGTTACACATGGATAATAACAGAGCCTCTTGTACACCTCAGTACACCCACAGGAGTGAGGATTGCTGTCTTGTTCATACTTTCTCTCTGGACAAGGCTAACCTTACATTTTGATAAAGGTCATAGTTAAAGCCACTATTCATTCATCATAGAGATATCCTCTCATCTTCTTTTTATATCTGTTATATAAATAATATTGCACGAAAATCCCCATAACCTATTTGAAAGTAGTGAACTGTCTGATTTGCTATTCCCCCTGTTTTGTTGCTCATGTTCTGACATCACTTAAAAAGAGCAGAATATTTCTGTCACGTTTATATACTGTATGGTTGATGGGCAAATGAAAAATGAGCACATATGTTCAACAACTAAGGATATTTAAAATGGCTGCAATTGGGATAAAAATGTCTAAAACATTATTAAAACATGACATATGGTGTTGATCTTTGGTTAATGTCATTGAAGATATGTAGTCATCATTAATATAGATAACTTAGATGCTTAGTGAAGTTACATTGTTTTAAAAAATGTAAGAAATTAGGGCTATTTTTATTATGGGAAGTCATACAGTAGCATTTGCACACCCATAATGCACCCAAATATCACAGGGTTCAGGCAGCTATATGGCCATAATCTCACTTGCTGGTAAAACTGATCATAAAAAGACTTCATTTTTCTAGGGAGCATAAAGATTGGACTTTGGAGCAATGAAAAAGGTCATGTAGTTTGATGTATCTAGATTTACCCTATTCAAGAATCGGCGTGTGTAAGGATAAGAATGGGAAGTACATGAAGCGATGCACCCATCATGCACAGTGCCCCACTATACAGTACAACCCCCTGGAGGCAGTGTTGTGATCTGGGATTGCTTCAGTTGGTCAAGTCTAGTCTCAGCAATGTTACATGGCAATAAAATTTATTCAGCTGATGACCTGAATGTACTGAATAATAGTTTATACCAGAATACCAGATTATTTCTTCCCTGATGGGATGGGTATATTCCAGAACTTAAATTGTGAAACATTTGCTTTGGAATGGTTTGGCCCGGTGCTGTAGTGGCCAGCAATGTCACCTTGCACCTCCAGGATCCGGGTTTGATTCCTGCCTCGGGTATGTGCGCATTGAGTTTGCCTGCTCTCGCCATGCTTGGTGGTTTTCCTTTCACAGTCCAAAGACATGCAGATTAGGCTATTTTGCTTCCCCAAATTGCCCGTAGTGTGTGAGTGTGTTTTTTGCCCTACGATGGATTGGCACCAAAGGTGTACCCCGCCTAATGCGCTAAGTCCACTGGGATAGGCTATAGGCTCCCTTTGACCCTGTATACAGGATAAAGCGGTATAGATGATGAGTGAGTGAGTGAGTTGCTTTGGATATTAGGTCAATTCATATTAAGGCCTTAAAAAAAAATTTAATTATAAGTGACCTATAGTAAATTTAATAAACAACTGATAAGCGACACTTAACACAGTTAATTGTATGCTGATTCAAGCAATGTGACTATAAAGGTCTGTGTGTGTGTGTGTGTGTGTGTGTATGCTCAGATGCTGGTCCCTAACCTAATCAGGAAAGCAGACTTAGTGACATTTGGATGCTAGGTGTGAGCATCAGTAGTTCTTCTCACATTTTCAGGTTTGCCATTTGACTGTGATTACCATATTGATTAAAGGCCACAGAATATTCACAGAATATCCCACATCAACTTTTAAATAGCAGGCCACAAGGGAATCTGTATTAAACTTCATTGTTGTGTCCAAAATATATGTGCTGCTTACTCAGGGAATATCGAGCAAAAGGAAAGCATCCAATACTAAATAATAGATTGAAATATTATTTATAGCATACAGTGAAGATCGGTCAGACTGGAGGAAAACATGGAATACATGAAAGAAAAGAAGAAACTGAGAATAAATATAAGTATTTATTACGTACTCTGTCTGCTCTATTCAGGCCTAGAGAAAGTGTTTGGATTGGACTGATACTTTAAAAAAGTATGGACAAAATTTGGCCTGATACTCTAAGAGAGGTTAACGTTTCTCAAAAAGATCATTACTGTTCTCTCATTACTCGGTGATGAGACGTGGACTTTATCACTACGAGCCTGAGAGTAAACAGTCGAGTATGGAATGGAAACATCCTTTATTGCTGGCCAAGAAAAAGTTAAAAAAGTCAACCATCAGCTGGAAAATTGATGCTTACAGTTTTCTGGGATTCTCAAGGGCCAGTATTGGAACATCATCAGGAAAAAGATTCAACAATCAACAATGAGATGCTTATTGAAGAGCTGAAGCCTAAACCTCAGATTAAACACAAAGGACGGCTACAGTATCCACGTGCGTTGTGAATTTGCATGATGTCTGCATACTTCTGCCCACACTGTCGACACTCTGCAAAAACTTTATTTTTAGGTGTTAAATCATCCTCCTATAGTCTTGATCTTGCTCAATCGGAATTTCTCCTGTTTGGTCCCCTGAAAGCAGTCCTATGAGGATGAAGATTCACTTCTGATGAACAGAACAGCAGTGCATTCGTGGCTTGCCGCTCAGCTGTAAACATTTTTTAAATGACTAAATACAAAGCTTATTGACAGATGGACAAAATGTATTGTAAAGCAAAGAGACTATGTTGAAAAATTATGTATTCTAAAATTTAATTCAGATCCATTCTACAGCCAAAATGCGGATATTTTTGACTCACTCATATATCCACTCTTTCATCATAGCAACACTAACACTATATATATATATTTTTCTTTTATTTTTTATTTATTTTATTTATTAAGTTGATTAAACGTAATAAAATTGATCAAACAATAATAAAAAATATTATTTGAGGGTTTATGCAATCAATATGACATCATTTTGTATAATAGAGCACTAGCTAGAACAATAAAGTACAAGAATACTATGATATAAATAATAATTATTATGTGCTTTCCTACCTTCAAATAACACAATGTACAGAATCGATTAATCATATGACATTTAACATTAAAAATGAATGTTAATCATTACAAACACTAAGTTGTCCTTGGCAAAAGGTCAAAGGGTTCAAGGATTATTTTTTTCCTTTCTCAGTTCAAGAGTTTCCCAGTCTCAGCCTCTTATTTAACACTGTATACAGTATTTTACAGCACTGTGACATTTTCATTAGTATTTTTGCCTATCACAGCTTGTTAGGAAGCTGGGATAAGATCACCGGGGTCGGTCATGGTACAGTGTTATGATTCATAAAGCAGAATGCTGCTCAAGGTCCCAACAATGGCAGCTGGACAGTGTTATGGTTTGAACCCCCGAACCTTGACCTTCACATGACTAAACTAGAGCCTTATCTACTAAGCCTCAAATGCCCTGGGAATTAGCACACCACTCCTGTGGGATTTGTTCACTTGCCAATCTTCACTAACCAACCAGCTCTTCCCTATCAAACAGTATGACAGCTACTGACCAGGGAGGGTGAAGACTAACATGTGGTTCTTTCAACATGAAGGCAGCCAACTGCTTCTTTTTAAGCTGCTTCTTAAGCTCAAAGGGCAGTGCAACACACTTGGAGTAATGTGCCCTCTGCCATTTTTCGCATAGATAAGCTTACAAATACCCATGATTGGCTAATGTCTCTGGGATAGCAAGCACAGCCAAATTTGCTACCTTGCCTCTGGGGCATTTAAACTCGAAACCTCACAACAGTAGCTTTTTTGGTTCACCACTTACACAAAGCGCAACACTGCAAAATATAATATATTAGCATGATTTAGAGCAGCAGTATCCTGAACATTAGCCAGTTAAAATTGCAAAGGGAGAAGAAAACCTTGTATGGGATACAGTGTTGCTAGTCACTGACAAAAGACTATATTTAAATGTTTTTAATGGGATACGGCATAAATGAATTATATATGGGCAAAAAAAATCATATACTAATATTTTATTTCAATAGTTTGATTACAGCCCATAATGTGGTGGCCAATCCACTTACTGTATGAAAATGATTCCTCATGCTCCTGGAAACACTCACAACTTAAGCGATACGCCCACACCACCAGGAAAGAAAAACTCTAAAGGGGTGATAACTTCATTTTATTGCCACATAATGTTGCTGAGCCTAGACCCGACCAACTGAAGCAACCCCAGTTCATAACGCTGCCTCCAGAGGCTTGTATAGTGACCACTATGAATGATGGGTGCATCACTTCATGTGCCTACTCTGGAATGTGGATCCTTTTTCATTTAAAAGATAATTTTTGCCTTTAACAACATGAGCTTGATCGTTTTGATTTGTCAAAAAAAATTTTACAAAAAAATGAAGTGTGCCGTATAGATAAAGCAAAACAACAAATGTACTGTATGTGAAAATTCGAACACAAATGTCCGTAGTTGGTGAATTTCTGAGAAAATGCTTTTCACTAAAGAACACGTTAAAGTTTAGAAGGGTAACAAAATGGTGCTCTTGACCTCACCAGCTTATGTAAGACTTCAAAATGGATTATCTGGTCTAGGATGTACTGTATGTATGTACACCTACAGCTGTGTTTGCATAAATACATGTGTGTGTGTACTTGCGTGGTATGAATATAGTGAAAAACAATGTGAAGGAGGTAAAACTTGGCAGAATGCCAGAAGCCAAAAAAAAATAAAAGGGATTTAGAAATAATTACAAGACATATAAGAGATGAATTCCCAAACAGTTCCTCGAGAACAAAAACAGAGCACGGCAAAGAAAGTAGTGTGTATGCGTAAAGCAACAAAGGACAAAAAGGACCAGAATAGTGAAGGCAATGAATAGAGAGACAGGAACAATGTTTGAAGTTCTCATTCCAAGTCCTATTAATGTCCCAATCCTCATCTTTATTCCTTACTTACATGTACTGTACAGTAGCTGTGAATCTACAATTGATCCAAATTTTAAATGTATAACGTGAGTACTGTATATTGTAAGAAATACACAGCCATCCAAGAAGTACCTTATAACAGAAGTCTTATAAATTATGCTGTCTGGTAAACCCCTGTCCCCAAAATCTAAAATTCAGAACCTGGCTTACCTGAGAAACTTTCCGCACCACCTCCCCAGCAACGACGAGCCCCTGAACAAACGACCTGGCAGCCACAAAGTTGCGTGTAACCTTGAGCTTGAACTCTCGTACGGTCTCACCGAAGGGACGTAGTGTCTCCGCCTGCTTCGACACACATTCCAGATAATCTTCGCCCATGCTGTAGCGCCCATTCAATCCTCGTACCAACCTCTCCAGCAGCTTTCCCCAGAAGTCGTTCAGTGCCTCCTCCAAGTTCACTTTGGAGCCACGGTAGTAGATCCGCAGATCTGAGTACAGATCCTGGAACACCCGGGCATTCTGGGAGTAGAGCGAACCGAAGGAGGACTGTAACGAGTCATGGAGAGAAACTTCAGAACGATTCAGAAGCTCCTGGAAATAACCTGGAATAAACATACACACACACACAAAACATTTTTAATTGGAAGTTTTAACATTAAAGACAACAATCCAGCACTTGTATAGGGAGTTTGCTCATTTTTTGGAAGAAACGAAAACACTAAAATAGGTGCGTTTTCTTTACCCTAGTATTCCACTAATAATCTGATTACTATCCCAATTGGAATATGATTGCTTTATGTAAACACCTCAGTTTGAACTGTTTGACCCGATCCGGCCTGAGTGGAATGAATTTTCAATCAGAATGTAGGGGGTGGTGTGAACCTTTGGCAAACCATTTAATGGATAGATATTAGTCATGTAAACATGTAAATATATTCTTTCTGTGCATGTTTGCCCCACGTGGGAAGTAACATGATGAATTTCTGATAGGGGACATTTTGGTTTTATTTCTGATATATAAAGTCCAGGAGAAATACTCTTTCTTTACTTCAAACTTTCATCTACTGGGTCTTTGAGGAAAGGGCAGAGATTAGATTATGTACAGTGTACAGTATATAATATGCATATACTGTATGTGTGTGTGTGTGTTGTGATGATATATATATATATATATTCATCTATGTATTTTCTTTTATTGTTCTTCCTTGACCCCTTGATTTTAAGCTGCTTCTGGGCTCCTGTAAAAAGCATAACAACTACAGCTACAGCTAACTTAATCTCATGATATGGTCAGGCCTTATCTCAACAGGACCAGTACAAGAATCAGCTCAGTCGTGTAGGACAGAATAAGTGGAAAAACTGGGTTACACACTTATATTGCGCGTACACACACACCGCACACATTGGGAGTGGAAACAGTCAGTGTGAACTGAAGACTGTTAAGGAAGAGTGTGATCAAATAAGCTCAGAGTGTTCCAGTGTCGAACTGATGACAGTGTCAAACACAGATATAAGCAGGCCGTACACTGGATTGTCATACAGAGAGAGAGAGAGAGAGAGAAAGGTCTGCAGACTAAGGGAAATTACTAGGTTTATGGTGTATGTATGGTTTAGCCTATGTTTCTTGTATATTTTCTCAAGATGACTTTTATTTACAGATGACAGATTTGCAGTTGATTTTATTTTGTTTCAGAACAAGTAGGTCACAATATAGCTGTAGTATCAAGATGTCCGAAGTGTAGTATCGGACTGCATTAGCTGCATGCCAAATGTTTGTTTTGCAGGGTTCAACATGTAATACTTGCTTTCACTTTTTTTTATATTTCTGAAGCTATTTGTCCACGGGACTTGAGTCTTGAAAGGGAGATAAAGAAAGAAAGAAAGAAGTAATAGAAATAGAAGATAGAGCTGGAATCATCCTAGAAATAATCAGGTGAGACGCATACAGCAATCAGCCACTATGTGAACTGAACAACACTGAGCACCAACTATACACCAGCAAATTGGCGACAGGATCATGGACACCCAAGGCTCACCCAAACAGCCTGTCTGATCCGATCACAAAAAGTCAATTGCAGAACAAATTGCTGGCCACAATTAAAACGCACCAGAACACCCCAGGCACCACAAGCCACCAAGCACGGGGCCAAGCAGGCAAAGAGGTCAAGGCTGCTGACACGGCCTACAAATTTCCCAGATCTCGGTCCGATCAAGCAACCATGGGATGCTCCGGACAAACTAGTTTGTTCCATGGAGTCCCCACAGCACCCAAAGGATCCACTGTAAACGATCTGGTACTAGACACCACAGCACACCTTCCAGGGGCCCTCGGCACATGTTAAATGTTATGGTCAGTCTGTGTATATAAACTGAAGGCTGTTGAGGTCATTTTATAGTTTGTTACGGGTAATTTACTGTACAAACACAAATTATGTAATATGCTTATAATGTGAGCATGAGGATCAGGCTGATATAATAATAATTTGCATATGTGTGTGCTCTCTGTGTGTGCGTGCTTATACTGTAGAATGTATCCTACATAATCAAACTGTGATTGCATTAATGAAAAATCCCCATTAAATCTGCCAAGGTATGCAACGTAGGATGTTCTGAAATAAGCTGGAAATCAAAGAGATGAATAATAATGCACACATCCCAAAACATTAATCATTTCCTTTCATCAGTTGACTGCAAACAGAACTATTAAGGAAGCAGGTCACCTGCACAAGCCAAATTCATTTTAGGCTTAATCTCCTCTATCGTAAATTCATCTTAAGCAACATCTGACACTGCACTGTGAGCCTGATATAACACAGTTATACAACGACTAGCTTTGCATGTTCTGACACTCTTAATCACTGTACAGTACAAAACCTACCCAGTTATCAACATCATGAAAATGCCTAATGGTAATGCTGTATAATTCTCTTTTCACTTCTGATAATAGCAGTGCCAGGCCATTTATTTTGATTTTAAAAACAACCGAATCCAATTGTTGCCAATACAATCAAGAATTAATGGAATGAAAAATAAACACATACACAAGTCCAACTGATGATAGCCTGGTTGGTTGGTTGGTTATTTGGAAGATTCAGCTGTTTGGATGATTTGATACACAGAAACAATTACATGAATGTACATTAGGTAACTGATTTATTAATTATTTTATTTTATTTATATAGTGATTTAACAATGGCCATTATTGCAAAGCAGCCAAGTTTAAGCAAGTAAAAGACTACTAAATAGATCCATTTATCTGACCGAAAGTCTACTGCTATATTATTTGGACACGGCTCATACTGTATGTTGCACATTCCTGGTACTTTTCCTGTACACATAAAAAGAGGACTAACTTGCACTTTAAAACAGTTACAATAACACTGCTGCAGACACACACATCATTTCATTCCATACTCCATGTTCCATTCATACTGCTGCTGCCATACCCACATGCCATTTAAACATTTTAGACATTTCTATTTAAATGATATTTTATTATAACTTTGTAAATCTGCAAATTTGTTATTTTGTACATTCATCCCAAATTTTACTTAGTGCATCATCCCAACATAGGGCGGCAGGGTGGCTTAGTGGTTAGCAGTGTTGCCTTGCACCTGCACCTTTGTGTGTATGCAGTTTGCATGTACTCCCTGTGCTTGGTGGGTTTCCTCTGGGTACTCCGGTTTCCTCCCACAGTTCAAAAACATGCAGATTAGGATAGGAGGATTAAAATACAGGATTAAACGCCTCCGAGTGGCGCAGTGGTAAAGTGCTCGCCCTATCATCTGGAGATCGCTGGTTCGAACCCCGGGTGAGGCTGTTACCTCTCACAGCTGGAGGCCTAGAGAGAGCTGATTGGCCGAGCTCTCTCAGA
>JAQMYL010000018.1:12936365-12956672 GCA_030014365.1 Clarias pachynema
AAAATCTGTTTCAAAGTATATTATTATTATAATTATTATTATTCATAATAGTAGTAGTAGTAGTAGAGGTAGATCTGCCTTTGATTAAACAATATTATGCAACTCCTGCTTTATGCTTAAATTTATTCTAGTTTATTACTTTACTGTCTTTGCATAATTGTATAAGGAGTATTTCTTCAGCCACACATTAAGTCGTGCCCAAAATATTTGTCTGCTAGAGCGAGCCCTGGAACAGCAACTTCATTGTCTCACTGAGCTCAAAGTTTGGCTTTAAACAACATGTTTTTCGGCCCAAACGAAATTATTCTTTCCATATTAAAGATAAATTCTACCTCCCCGGAGATAAAAAAGAAAAAAAGATAGAGAGAAGTCACTGGCTTGAAATTGAAAAAGTATGATTTATAAATGTATAAAGAGTGATTTCTACATTACCCGATATAAAACATATGATTTTATACAGGTTTGCCTTGACAATGAATTGTTAACAAAAATCAGCATAATGCATTAAAAATAGATTTATACTTAAAATAAATTTTTATGCATTATGCTAATTTTATCGAACAATTTAAAAGAACAATTTAAAAGAACAATTTAATCAGAGTCTCTAATATACTGTAGGACAAATGTTGTTGTAAGGACAGCACAGCAGCATAGTTGTAAGCATTGTGGGCTTGAAGGTTGATGGTTCGATTCTTGCCTTGGGTCTACAGTACTGTATGTGTGTCATGCACACTCGATCCACGACCGGCACTAGGACCCGGAAGTAATGCGGTCGTGAACCAGGAAGTATAAAAGGAGTAAACAAACCACAGTACAATGCTCAGTCATTTGAGTTCGCCCATGCTGCGTCGGATTCGTTCGTCTATTCGTGAGTACTCACTTTATTGGGTTTGCTTTCAGATTGAGTGTGTGTTTATAGGACGCGGGTTAGATTGTGTCTTTCCCTTGCTCCCCTTTTGTGAGAGTCCTTAGACCAAATCGCGTGATTATCCTGCCTATTCGTGTCATTCCGCGTTTGGGTTTACCATTCACGCTACAAAGGGCTAACCGCTAAAGCTACGTCTTCTGGTCACATCAGGTTAGTTCACGACAGAGTGCGTGGAGTTTAATATTATATCAACACCAGATCACAATCTTATCTAGTTTTGTTTTTTTCCTCTTTTTTATATCATGAGCTAATGAATGCTTTTCAAGCGGTCATCTGAGTTCAACCATTTAGGAACACTGAACACTACAGGACCAATTAAAACCATTTGGGGCCAGGTTAAACTTTTCAAGAAGCAAAGCAATGTATTTTGACTCCACTATGCTTACTGAAAAACATGCTGCACTATGGTCTGAGAGTTTGAGTGGCAATTTTATCTGTTTATGCAGGCTCCTTAAAATACACAGTATCCGTCTCAGTGGAAATGAATTTTTTTATTAATATTAAATCACATTTATTTATAGGCACACACATACTGTATACACAGCTCTCCACGAGTGCCATTTCTTTGTAAACACACATGGAGTTGTCTTATCATAATGGACTAGGAACTAATGCGATGCTAGTGCATTAACTGGTATAACATGAGCTACCTGGCAGCATGAACTGTATGTATTGGCAATTTGAATGTGTTGCTTTGAATGATCCTTGTGGTGTACACTTTCCTGGTACAATATGTTCTTCTATTGCTAAAGGCTAGCTAAGGTGGGGGTGGGGGGGGGGGGGGGGGAGTTAAAATAACCTAGATACAATTCCTGGAGCCGTGAGATTTTGGCTTTGCTGGATGTGATATCTTCGGTACTCAGGCTTTGTGAGCTTTGCCCTCGTGCACAGGAGTGCTGATATTCAGTACAACAACACTCCCACTAGTGTGATATTGTTTACGTATAGTATAATGTAGACTAGTATCGTATAGTATATCATATATATGATTACCTAGAAGGATTTTGTTTTTGTTGGATGTAATATCTTCGGTACCCAGGCTGTACCCTCGTGCCTATGGCTGCCTCACAGCAGTGCTGATATTCAGTACAACAACACTCAATATTGTATAAGTATAGTATAATGTAAAATACCTGTAGTATAGTATAGTATAGTATAGTATAGTATAGTACAATGCATATAAACCTTATATGAGATTATGTAAATATATGAATATATGAAATTATGTGAACAATTTTCGACATTATTGACTCTTTGGCTCCTCACGTGTGTGCACGAGTTGACAAAGGGGTTGTATAACAGCAAAAGAAGAAATATATAATCTATATAATAATAGAGCACACTGTTATACTGTTTATCAGTACTGTACCTGCTGGACTTGTGAATATGATTAAAAGTTTTTCCTTCAAAACGCCTGAAGAAACAGAACATGTGCACTTGTGTGCAGGTAAGTATGTTTATGTATGTGTGTGTGAGTGTGCACATGTGTGTGTGGTGGGGGTGATGTTTTTAGGAAGCTGAAAAAGGTTATATCATCTCAGTCATGCCCTTTGCCACAAAGCACTCATTGTACAGCTCTGCTCTCTCTCTCTCTCTCTCTCTCTCTCTCTCTCTGGTGTTCCCTCTCTGTCTTTATCCCTTGTCCTAACCTCCTCCCCACACTTCCCCCTTTCTCCTGTCCTCCCCTTTTCTTCTCCATATTTTTTCTCTCCATAGCGTTCTTTCTAAAAGAATGGAAAGCCTCATTTTTAATTAACTCTTGTGTCCTGCGCCAAAAACGTGTGTCACGTTCTGGCTCTTTCTCTTTCTCAAGTTAGTCTCTCTCTTATGATTTATCCATTCTAAGATGCTTCACCACAGTCAGGTCTGAGTTTGAGCAGGGCTTATCCTGGCTTATTAGGGAAGTCCAGAATAAGCCTCGTTTATTTCACTCTGTCCTTTCCACACCCTATAAAACGGTAAAACATTTCTGTGACACTTAAGGCCTCTTAGAAAAAGGTATTATGTTTTTGTTTTTTTACATCAACAGTTCTATAAGCAAAGCTTTGAGTGTTAAACCTGCTCCTATAACTAACATACTTGAACAGTTGAATCAGATTGCTTTTATATTTAGAATGCTACAGTAGCTTTTATGGTTCATGATTGTGGATCTGGTTGCATTAGTATCCTGGATTTCGGAGTGGAATGTGAGTCCTCTCCCAGTCTTTGTGGCTTCATTCTTCAAAGAATACCTAAAAGACCTTTCGAAAATATCTAGACCGACTATAGACAGACAGACAGACAGACATATACAGTATATACTGTAAATAAACTTTATATATATATATATATACTTTATAATGCAAATTCATAATTAAACTAAAGCTAAATCATATGAAAAATCATTACATTATTGACGATGTTAGCATTTATACCTTTTCTTATTCCTTTCCATTTTTTCACAAGCAAACAATGTTATGGTTCCCATGGCAACAATTTCCACATGCCTTTGGTTTATTTGGTTTCTGTTTTGATCTTGTCTCCGTCCTGGTCTTGTGATTGGCTGGAATTCGTAATCATTTCCACCTGAGCCTTGTTTCACCTCATTAGTCGGTTTATATACATCCTGTCTCTCTACTTGTTTGCGATTGTGCATTCTTTGTCAATATATTTCTTTGTTCTGGTATTAACACTTGTGTTCCTGTATAACAGTTAGACGAATTTCATGGTTTGATCCTGCATTTTGCGCACGGGCTCATGCTATGAACTGTGAGTTCTTTGGATTGCCTCAAGTTGACATTCTTGCCTCTTTGCCACTCAGCAGTCCTCAGTGCAATCCTCCACATTTCATCAAATTTGTATAAACATGTCATATTCTGCAATCTGCATAATGACTGAAAGAAAATGTTTTAAGTGAGAAGCACTAGACATTACTCACTCACTCATCGTCTATAGCGTTTTATCCTGTGTACAGGGTCACGGGGGCATGAGACGGCGTGAGACGGGGTACACCCTGGACAGGGTGCAAATCCATTGCAGGACACATGCCAATCAGGATAATCTGCATGTCTTTGGACTGTGTGAGAACATACAGTACAAACCCAATGCACACAGACCCTGAGGCGGGTATTTTAGATACATCTGAATCAAATCAAATCAGCTTGTCTTCCAAGTTCTAGATAACAGCCACGTATTTTAAAAGACATCTTTTGGGTTCAGAATGCAAATGTATATCCGTCCCTAGGAGGGATCAGGCATGAGAAAAATTTGACCTTTTGTACAAGGTCATATTAACGTGATCAATATCACAGAATTGCTAATATTTCAATAAGAAGTTAGAACTAGTGCAGAATCCCGAATAGTAAATATTGAAAATATTGAATATCAACTTTGGTAGAAATTTAAACAATTCCTGTTACCTAAAACCTGTTTGTTTCTGAGTATTAAAAACATTCCAGACTTCTCAAATTTATTGGCCCTAATATACACCAAAAACACAGAGAGGTCTTGGTTGATGCACACACACACACACACACACACACACACACACGCACAAACAAGCTTGTCTGGACAAGCTAGCTCTAAATTACAGCCTGACAAGCATCATGAGTGTGAAGAAAACATACCATTGAGACCAGAAAGAACTAGGTCTGTGTTTGTTCACAATTTTTTTTTTTTTTTTTTTAAGAAACACACACAGATATATAATTGCCCTGGTTCTGAATGTTTCACCAAATCAAGTCTAAATAAAATCAAATAAGAAATAAAATATTAGTTAATCCTAAGATTGAAAACTTCCTGCTGCAATACATTTCATTGTGAATTGACCTGTTAGTCTAAGTGGGTTATTCTGCAGGTTATTCCCTGATTAAGACGTGCGCCCTTGGGACTGTATTCTGTTTTTCCTCAAAGGCGAGACAAAATTAAAGCCACATGCGGAAAAATTAATTTTGCGCCATTTCAATCTTTTTTTCCAGTTCTTATGTTGTTCTCCTTAAAAACTGACCTCTTGTGATTTGGGATAAATGCATGTTGAGATTATTAGAGGTTATTAGCAGCACATCCTTCAAGTAATAATAACATGAATCTACCCTTATTGCTATTACCTAACTTATAATAGATGATACACATCTGGATCATTAAAGAATTTGTGTTAATTAATTTGTTAATTCAAATAAAATCTGAAATGATGAAAAACAAGGAAAACAGAAGAATGTTTTTATATGAGTTTTTGCGTCATATATTTTTTTAAACCCCAAAGCATTTATTTCCTGCAGCATTTTACTCCTTCCCTAACTCCAGCTGTTAATGAATACCCTACTGGTAAAATGACAGGGTCATGCTTTGTGAACTGTGAAGTGTGTGTGTGTGTGTGTGTGTGTGTGTGTGTGTGTGTGTGTGTGTGTGTGTGTAAACACCCCCTTCCCTCTTGCATGTGCCAACAGGCCTGTAATGTCATTGTGTAATACTTCAGGTATCAGGGGATTCCTTCAGTGTATGTATATAAGGTCAATGTGTCCTATCTTGAATGTCATATGCGCTGTGCTAAAGCCTTTCTGTTCTACAGTGAGAATACCTTACTGTACAGTACAGTACGTACAGGATACAAGCACAGGCATAAGGAGTAGTTACCTTTTTAAAGATGCATAGCATTCAGTTCCTACAGTAGTCATGTCAAAAGTATCAGAAGAAGGAATAATACGATGTATTATAAATAACATAATTGATAACTGTAAAAAAAATAATAATAAAAAAACAACATTATAAAAAAGTGTTTAGGGGAAATGTATACAAATTTGCATGAAATAGCAGTTTCTGCTTCGGACTGATGCAAGCAGTTTCCAGCTCTTGGAATACATAAAACACACTGATTACAGTTTGCCTGATTATTTATAGGCTGTTAACGAGACATTGTTTTTTTTTATGCAAGAACTGTGTGGCTTTGTGGGAACTGAATGTTCCCAAGATGATAGGAATACACTCGGCTGTATTAAGAAAAGAGCTGTTGCACAAAATATTTACCTTTTATTTGGCGAGGAAAGTAAGATTTCTGTCCTGTGTGTGTGTGTGTGTGTATGTGTGTGTGTGCGTGTGTGTGTGTGCCTTTGAGAAAGCCAGTAAATATGCAATGAGACAGTGTTAGAATCCACAGCATGGTCTTTAACAGCACTTTTGTGTAGTTTGTCAGGCCTCGTCTCCCCAGCCATCACTCATCATCTCTATCTCACACACACACACACACTCCATTTTTGCTCATTCTGCCTCTCTCTCTCTCCCTCTCTCTTCGCTCTTTTCCCAGTTTACTATTTACAATTCAAGAATATTAATAACGCAACATACTGTACACAGGAAAAGGTGGAAAGTGACTTTACTCTTCTCTTCACTTCATACTCTGTAAGCAGCCACACTTAGTAAGACTGCCACGCCACCAGCTGTCTTTGCACATCTGATGGTGTGCAGTACAATCTGTGTGTGTTTGTGTGTATGTGTGTACACAGTATTTGTGTGTGGAAGCCCTGTCTGTGGGCCATCATACTGATAAATACTGAATATAATCCCCTCACTCTGGGCTTAAATTTAGCTCAGTCATCGTGCTCATGCTTGCATTGATTTCCCAGTTTTTCGACATTTTTTTAAGACTTCTGGCAGCAAGCTTGCTGGTTTGGGAGAGCAAGTACGAAGACCTAATCCAAGAAGCAATGGATTTACCCTCTGTGTTTGGCTGTTCGCGAAGTAAAGTCCACTTTATTTCCATATCCATGTCAATTATAAATGCATGGCCTACTTAACCTATTTATTAAATGTACAGGCCAGGTGGCTTTCATTTCCTAGAATGGAAAAGTGGTGTTCTTGCAACAGAGTCAGCCCTTCCATTTGAGGAAAGAGATTAAGTTTTAAATAGACGTGTTTTCATGTACTGAATAAAGTAACCATGCAACTGACATCAGAGCTTCTTCTTCCTAATAATAATTATGCATTATGCCTTTAAGTTTTCCAAAATGAATGTCTATCTTTAAATTTCAATTATACAAGGGTGTGTCAAAAATGATCCGCACTCTGGCTGTAGAATTTATTTTAAATAACTTTCAGAAAATATTCTTCGACATAATCTTCTTGTTTGTCCATCTGCTTGTCAAAAAGCTTTCGTATTCCCTTATTCCGAAAACGTTTTAGGCTGAGCTACAGTATGAGTCATGAATGCACCGCTGTCTTCACTTCTTCATCAGAAGTGAATCTTCGTCCTCATAGGACTCCTTTCCGGCGACCAAACAGGTGAATGTCTGATGGAGCAAGATCAGGACTACAGGGAGGATGCTTTTACACCTCAAAACAAAGTTTTTGCAGAGTGTCTGCATTGTACACGATCACACCGCCCTTGGATAGCAGTCGTCTGTGTTTAATTAGAGGTTTAGGTTGAGATTCAGCTTTTCAATAAATATTTCACTGTAACGAGCGTATGAGGTGATTTTTGATCATCTTTCCTGATAATGTTCCAATACTGGCCCTTGATCTCAGAAAACTGTAAGCATCAATTTTCCAGCTAATGGTTGACCTTGGTCGGCGATTGAGGATGTTTCTGGTCCATTCCATGCTGTTTACTCTCAGGGTCGTAGTGATAAATCCACGTCTCATCACCAGTAATGATTCTCTTTGAGAAACTTTAACCTTCTTGAGAGTATCGAGCCAAACTTCTGTTTTCAGATATCCAAACGCTTTCTCCATACTGCACACAAAGTCTTCGATAAATAACGGCACCAGGTACGCCCTCAGACCACAAAAAAAAATCTAATTTTAAAAATCATTGCACGCAGCTCTTGTTTTGTGCAAATCACAAGTGGGTCATCCATTTTCGGTCGGACCACAGTAACAGATGAACTGATCCAACCCATTCACACCTGCACGGCAGTGATTGGGGCGACCATTGTGGAATAGTGAACTGCAATGACTGTTTTAATGGCAGTGTGGAAAACATAAGAGATGAAGAGACATCACATCCATCCATCTAGGAACATCTGTAATTCAACTAGGGACCATGGATTCTAATGATGACTATTGTATTTATGGACCTCCAGTCAACATTCACACACTATGGGCAATTTGGGAACGGCACTTAGCATAATCTGTATATATTTGGACTGTGGGAGGAAACTGGAGAACCCGAAGGAAACCCACCAAGCAAGGGGAGAACATGCAAACTCCATGCACACAGACCCGAGACAGGAATCGAACCCTCGACCTTGGAGGTACAAGGCAACATTGCTAATCACTAAGCCACCATGCTGCATACCGTGTATTAACTAAATACATTTTTATACAATTAAATAAACCTGCTTTGGTTCTAAATCTCTTTATTTACATGTAAAATGAATGAGCGTGCGCCACTACATTTATTCTGTCGATCTTGGAAAGGGGCATGGCTGGCCAATAATCATCTTTAATGGATCTTGGGCTTTCTCTGTGTTATAAAAACAAGGCAGGGACTTCATCCCGAGGTCCTGGAGGTCTACAGAGCAGAGTTGCACAGCGGAGGCTTAAAATGCAGAAGAGTGGCACGTGAGTAGGGTGATGTAATGCGCCCCATGGAACTAAGTGCAGCCGTTTATCTGCGCATTGAGGATAGCTGTGAAAAGACTGTGTGAGCTCCTTTCACTTTCACTAACGCACAGCTTTCGTCATCCTGCCGCAAAAGAGGAAAAGACCACTGTGTTTTCACGTTAAGGCTCCGGTTCCCAGCCGGGAAAGTCGTCCAGCCGCCAGACGTCAGGAGGGACTTCCGTCTGTGGCCGCGCCCAAGGACAACTGGGAGGGGCCTGTTGGTCAGTCAGCAAAGTAGAGGCGTTCAAGGGTTAGGGTTAGGGTCACCCTTCCTGCCTCCATCGCTCGCCAGCCTCATGCCCACATTCCAGCTGGACACTGCCTCCAGACCCACACGTGCACATCCTCATAACCTTCCTCCCCTTTTTTTTCTAAATAAAATTACCCTTTTCTGTATGACCTCGCCTATACCCGTTACATCAAAAAAAGATCAAAACTGATAAGTCTCTCTTAATGTTTGTATGGATCGAGCACATTAATTTCCTACTCCTTCCCTAAATGCGCACGGATGTCATTGCCTATTCTCTATAAATACCACTTAGCTAAAAATATATAAATAAATAAATCCATTTCAGAAAGGTCAAAATTTTTGGCATGCATCAAGCAAAACAAACATTAAAATTACTGGAAGTGGGTTTATGACTGTCCAACACATAATTAAAACCTGGAAGCTAATGCTGTTCATGATGCAGAACTGTTAACTTCTCAGAGGAAATGTGGTTGAAAAAAGAGATCAGAAAAGAGTGATCACAGATCACTTAAACACTAGGAGAAGTTGCATGGTAAGAAAATCAACAGTAGAAATCATAGCTGTGTTTAATACAGAAAGAGAGAGTGTTTCAACATTCGCAACATAATGAGAACTCAGCTGTGGGACAACATGAAAACCACTTGTAGCGAGACTATGCAGGTCTTTGCAGCAATGGAAAATGGTCACTGTACAAGTAGCGTCATGATCTAGGGGTGCTTCAATTGGTCAGGTCTCGGCTCAGCAAGGTTATGTGGCAATAAAATTAACCTGAATAAGAGAGAGTGGTTCTGGAGTCATGAGGAGTCATTTTTACAATTAACCAATTATGATTGTTCGAAAATTTCCACTCACTAGCTACTGTAGCCACCCTGATTAAACCAGAGAGGGTGAGTGCTAACACTTTCTCCAAGACGTAAAGCTAGCCATTGCTCATTCTCAGAAGGAGGTACCTGCCCTCTTCCTTATACATGAGTTCAGAGTCTCATGACTGGCAAGTGTCATATAACTATATCCCATGCCTCGTACGTAAGGAACAATACTTCCCTTTTACACTTGGCTCATGACCACTGGGAAACAACAAATTTGTGATCTCCTGGGGCTTTGTGGAAATTATTTTGATTTGATTGTTCATCCTTCCCAGGAGATCCGTCTGCAAAAATCACATTGAGTAAAGAACCCCAAAAGTAATTGCCAAGGGATATTTACCTTCCGTAGCGAAACAGACAACTTAATTAATTCAGTTTGTATTCAGACACTGTCTGTCAAAAATCTGTGTTCTGTCATGGCAATCAGAATGAAATCTCAATGCGATTTTTTTTTCTTCCCTTTTTAAAGGTAACCAGACCTACCTACCTACATTCCTAGTTCAGGACGCTATTTCTCTGCCCTTCATGTGTCAAAATGTCAAGATTTCACCATGGGAAGGGTTTTCTAGGCCTTTACGTACAAATAAATCAGCTGTATTCTGTATAAGTTCAGAACATACAGTATATGAATTTCGGCATTAACCTTCTTTAGATCTTTCATTTTACCTCAGACCCAGATCCGATAATAGTAGGTAATAAAATGATGCCATTATATGAGATCATAGAATAAAACCCTGTATAAAGAGTTTTTAGTGACAGTGATGAGATTCACAGAGAATACCTTCTTACTGAGTCAACTAATCACAGTCAAGTTAAACACCTGGAGCACACCAGGGCAACTAAAAAACACATTTAGTCATCAGCTATACATAAGCAAGACATTGAACCTCAGGCTTGTGCTACCATTCATGATGGAAAACCACAAATTCTTTTGTACACACCCATTTTGCAACGCAAACACACTGTCTGCTTGAGCTTTCCATCTGTCACTTGATTAAAGTAGGAGAGAAGAAATGATTTAGCCTCCTGTCACCCTGGCACGGTGTACTGTACTTCTAACGCCTTGTTAATGCGTCAGGCAAATACGTTTACATCCGTTGGCCAAATGTGAGGCTGCTCAGGCTGTGTGTGTGTGTGTGTGTGTGTGTGTGTGTGTGTGTGTGTGTGTGTGTGTGTGTGTGTGAGTGCGTATGTATATGTTCAGAGTGGTAGGGTGGGGTGGGGTGGGGTGGGGTGGTAAAGGGTAAGAAGTACATGTGCGTAGGCTACATCAGCATGTTTCCCTGCATGTCTATGTGGGCTTGAGTCAAACTAATTCCGACACAGAAAAAGCAAATCGAGCAAATCTTTTAATTTGGGTTTGACTTCGCTGGCACGGATAACAAGCAGTAATCAGCTCTGGGATAAATCACATGGGTGGAGAGGATGATGGATTTGAGTAGTAGGAATGATGAAGTATAAAATGAGCCTGGCCTACTCTAGTCGAGTCTCACTTCAAGACCTGCGCATTTATCCAACACATAAACAAGAAATAACAGTGGCTTTCTGTTAAATCAACATCAGTCAGAAAGTGGGGTACCTACAGTATGTAGCAGAATGAAACATGAAAATTGCTACGAAGACAAACATTCAAAGTCATGCTTAATCCAAGAGTCAGATGAAAAAATATATATATATTCTCAACAGAGAAGAAATTCTAAAGAAATGGCACTGCCCTTGATATTATATTCAGCAACAAAACAGCTATATGAATGAGCCTTTTTACAGTTTCTATGGTAACAGCTTATACACAGAATGTACATAATAATATAATATAATGGACATAATCTGAGACTAGTGATGAACTAGTGCTTTAACAAATTGAAATGTTCAGCCACTAATGTGGAGGTATTACTGGAAGGAGTACAGTATCTGTTACGGGTGTTTCGAAACGGTTAACGTCTTCAGGACAGAACAGTTTATGCTTTCTGGTTTCTCTGTGAAATGACAGGCTTAGAGAGAAAGAGAGGCTGGTGAGAGAATGACTGTTTATCACACTTCTAATGTAAGTGAGAACAGGAACTAACTTGTCTCTTACACATTCCTCAACCATAAATCTAACTATAAACTGATAAAATGTGTGAAATGTCCTTCAATTAAATTAAACATCGTCAGAGCCGGCGACTTGATGTGGTGTCAGAGGATCTACACACACTAGACCTTGAGGTTATAGGAAAATGAAGAACTTTTAGTTTGTAAGCACATTTACTTTTTTTTTTTGTACTACTCATAAGAAATACAAGTCTTGACACATGGGTGATGCTAGCAATGAAATCATCTTACTGAGTGTTATGTTTTACATGGTAAAGCATTTACACAGCCTTTTGAACATGATATATAAACCTGCGTCACTGTTGTGTCAGTGCTCAGAAATTATAGAACTAAAAGTGAGAACTGAAGTTCATGTGTGGTTTTATGTATCACAGTATTTATACATGTTCACTTAACTGCTTTCTTTGTTTCAGTTTCTTTGTTTGTTTCTTTCTTTAATTATTTAAAATTCCATAGTCCCTTCTCTTTGTATTTTTACATAGGACACCCACTATATCACAATAGGGTAGTATACTGCCTTGAAAAAGATTTATTAAAATGATAACCTGTTCATTTAGTACATTCATTTATTCATCTGACTTTTTTTATTTCCACATAATGTTGATGAACCTAGACCTGACCAACTCAAACAACCCCAAATCACAACAATGAATCTAGAGGATTATACAGTAAGCTTCTCTTCTTCTCTGATGCTCTGGAATAGAGCCCATCTGAGGCCATTTTTATGCTTCCTATTGAAGTAAATTGCTCTCACTAACAAATTAATAAAAATTACTACTGAAACAATATTACAATAATAAAGCAACTACTCATGTTATAATAAACAAATTTAAAAAACTTTTATTGTAACGTAATACAAGGATCACAATTTGTCTATTTCACATTTGGGATAAGCTTATGGTGGCTCCTTATTTATCTAGACACTTTGATTCCAACCACATCCAACAAACTGTCATGAACATGTCAGGTGTTTTTTCATCCTGGACTGGATTTGTGTTTTGTTGTGCTGTCATCCTGTAATCATTCCCTGGCAAGGATAAATATGAACTTGTTTCAAATCCCAAGTACAACAAGAAAATTTTGTTTTTCCATGTGATTTCTATTATTATTATTATTATTATTACTACTACTACTACTACTACTACTACTACTACTACTAATAATAATAATAATAATAATAATAATAATAATACCTTTATTTTGTATTTTTTTCCACTGTTTTGGACTGAGATAGTCATGTCCTTCTGGACAATCACTAATACCAAAAAGTATATATACTGAATAAATGTAGTCAAGCCCTTTAGGACTTTTATTATGAAAAAAAAAAACAATCTTTATGATTAGGTGCTGGAGATGGCAATTATGTACATGAAATAAATGCACCATGACCTCTCTCTTTCTCTTACTTTAGTATCCATCTCCTGCCAGGTTCCTCCACATGGATTTGCGATTCAATTTTGTTGAGCGATGTAATGGGGCAGGGACTTGTCAAGACAGAGACCTTGTTTTACAGCCAAAAGGATAGATTCAATTTACACGCCAGGCTAAATTTAAGACCAGGCCCATATAGACTCACTGGGACAATATCAGTAAGATCACAGCACGTAAAACTGAAAGGGTTTCTTATAATCGCCTGTTACTGTACTAGCACTTGCGTCCTTGACTAACATCTAGAGACACAGGGACAACAAATGTCAAACTGCACTGACGATGGCTCATATACAGTAGCTACACCACAGAAGATGTTAAATACTTTGAAATGTCTGTCTTTTACTTGGTATAATTTTCAACTTCATGTGAAACCTATAAAATCTACACTTATACACTTAAATATTGTATTTCTCAGTGCCTAGGATGTGCTTTTTTGTGTGCCTTAAAAATGTCAAGTGTCATTGAAAAATAACAAAACCTCCCTTCTAAAATACAAACATTGGTTCAGGATACGGTTCTTCACATTATTTAATGACCTTATACCATGTTTTGTAGTAGAAAGTCTTAAAGATGTTTCTAAAGGGACCAGGATTCAAAAGGGCGGCTGGGGTTGTGAAAGTTGAACGGTTCAGAAATGTTTGTTATTCCAATCTAATATCTCGTAAATGAATCTTAAATTCATGTTCGCCTGGACCGCAATTTCATGTCAATCATACACCATCACAGCCATGATGGACTTCCCATCATTCAAAAGTGATGAAATCATTCAGACAAAATGTTTTTACAATGTTAACATCGGTCCAGTGAGAGACTTTATGATCTTTTGTGCACTTCTGTCTACAGAGAACCTTGTGAAATTTGTCTTGATATCAAGAATAATTTGAAGAAAATTACATGAAAATAAATGCTGTCACACCGCTGAGATGAAAGAGCTTCCTCTGAGCTTTCTTCTGGCAGAATTTAGACGTAATCTAACACGGTCTTTCTCAAAATTTTGTTCATTTTTTGTCTTATTTTCTTGTAGATAACAGCTATATTTGTGTTCATAACTGTGGTCTAAAATATTTAAAGCAAACACTTAAGTTCAAGTTCAAACACTTAACTACAAAAACTGGCTGGACTTTAAGTTAAGATGTTTGCTAGCTAGCAAGATATTCAGCAAGTTTATATGGCTAACTTGCAAGCAGATGCCTTAGCACAGTAATTATATCAATAATCTGCGAGCAAATGTCTTAGCTATGCAGTTAGTTTATATGAGAAACCTCCTAGCAAATCTCTTAGCTAGCACAGTAGCTAGCTAAGATATTTGCTAGCAAGTTATTCAGCTAGTTTAGATGACTAACCTGCTAGCAAATGTCTTAGCTAACACAGTAGGTTAAATTCATGTTCCATTAAGTAGCTAGCAAAGACATTTGCTAGCAAGATTTTCAGGTAGTTTATATGGCTAAATGGCTAAACTGGCAAATTTCTTAGCTCAGTCAGTTGCAATTTTATTCATAGTGAGCTATGTTTTTTGCAAGACATTAAGCAGCATCTCAGGTATGACCTATTATCATCTATGCTGAAAATTTTTCAAGCGGCCGCGAATAAACTATAGATAAACGATGTCTGGTGAAGATGCTTTTGAGCTAAAATTCATAACAAAATACTCCACCCAGAGCATCCCATGTTAATTCATTCCAAATTTAGCCTTTCAACAGAACTCGCATCCAACTGGAGACTATTTCCGATGCACACGTTTGATACGGGTTAATGAAGCATGCGAGGAAGCTTTGGTCTAAGGGTGGGAAATAGTGCGGGAGTTGCAAGTGATGCATGTGGTATATAATCATATATTGAGACCAGAGGGATTTAGTGCATTTCTGGGAATCAGGAGAGCGAGACAGAAAAAGACAGAATGAGGTACAGAAAAAAATATACAAAAGGTACAAGGAGAATTAAAGAGAGATGAAATGAAGCGGAATGAGGACATTTGGAGACCTTGCACTGTCTCACTGTCTCTAAAAAGAGAATGCAATGTTCCACATCTATAATCATTAAAAAGAAACATTTTCTGTAGTTGTATCTTGATAGACAGAAAGAGGAGCACTCTTCAATTTCTTCAAAATGGCCTCAAGATATATAAGGACACATACACACATACACATACACACATACACACACACACACATTTGTGAAGCAGTCTAACCTACTACATACTACTTTATATTCTGTCTCCCCTCCTACAAACACACATACGATGACACACGAACGCAGACAGCTGTGCGCACAAAACAGATTTCCCTGAAACCTCTCGAAAACAAAGAAAGGCTTGATTAAGCCATCTAAAATATTCATGATGCCATCTTAGCCTTTCAGGCAACACGGTTGGCATGGGGGATGAAGGGAGGAAAAAATGAGAACAACAACAAAAAGATGTTCTAGTCTAACCCAAGTACATAACACACAACTGCATGAACAGTCAGAAAATCTGTGGCACAGATTAGCTGTTAGCTTCATAGACATAAAGACAGGAAATTAAGTACCACTGGAGCATTTAGCACTTGTCAAGATTTGGAAATGTTCCAAATGCTCTGATTAAAGCCTATTAAATATCTCACATCCTTATCCACTTATTCTCACAATCACACCCACCCACCCACCCATCCACACACACACATACACACACACCCACATGCAAAAAAAAAAAGAAGAAAAAAAACATGGAGACTTTCTTACCTTCACATTTACTGCCTCAGCTACTTATACTCTCATTCAGATTTTATGTTAGTGGAAAATCCCATACTGCAGTATGTCAACAGGAACAGTGGGATGTGAATGAAAGTGCATGAACTCAATCCATTTATTGCAGGCGTTTTCTCAACCTGTCATCATTATTCATTGCAGGGGTCAATACGCATTTGGAATATCCATAAACGTCAAGGGTTGAAACACATGGACTAGGTAACAAAGACAATGAGACCTTCAGTATGACTTTGATCGCAAAGGCAATGAAATGCAGAGGATATTTCTGCACACAATAACCAAGGGAAGGAAGAAACAGATGAATGCCATGAAGGAAACAAATCAGTGACATGAGACAGGATCAAAACAAAAAACAAACCACATGATATCGGTGACCATGGAAACAGTAATATACCGGAGGAACGGTGTGTCTAGGTGAATAATTTCTTTAATCAAATATAACTTGAAATACTTAAATTTATATTTCATACTAAAAGGAATTACATCCCTTAAATCCAGATTTATTCAGGTCTTTCTCTTCAGATTATGTGAACTCATAAATTGGTTGTGTTGGTGGTTTACTTAAACCATTTAGTGCATAGACTTTCTCACGTAGATTAGCAATGCTTGGTAAATCTTTATGTAAAATTTTATCACTTGCAGTGAGGGCTACATCTTCAACCCCTACATCTTCATGATGCAACATGAAGCTCAACTACCTAATGTGCATTGTCATGCTGGATTAAATGTTTACTTATAGTGGATACTGAAACCTGTCAATGAATTGTTAAGCACCTAGTGTCCTAATGCAATGCTGTTCTTAGTCAAGGAGTCAAGCAGATATTTGGAAGCTGACTTTTTTTTTGTGGAACAGGTTTTACACCAGATCACCCTTCCTGATGCAACCCTCCCATTTGTTGTTGCACAAGGGGTGCCCTACAACCCCAGGGACTGGGTGTGGGACATTGAAAGTGAACCAAGAAGTCTTCTACTGAGCCAATATTGTAGACTATCTAATATAATAAATGTTGTTATTATCCCAATGTTCTATCATCAGCCTATCATGTTTTTGGCAGTTGCACAGAACTATAGCTCAAGATTTGTTTGCTGAGATAAATAATCATATTTTTTTAAAACATATATCCTGGTCCAAGCTGCAGTATAGTCAAAGCCCGTATCTGAAACACATGGTACTGTATGAGGCTAGAATGCACCCTGGATGGGACACCAGTCTTACATGATACCACACATATTCACACCTACCTGTAGAGGTAATTTATACCTAATTTGCCAATCTACTGTATATACCAACACCAGTCATTTTGGGACAGTGGAAAGAAGCCAAAAAACCTTAGAGAAACCCTTATGAACAGAATTTAACACCGACTGTAACCCTAGCCCTCTGGAGCTGGAGGCTTGTGCCACTTTCTTATTTATTATTATTATTTTTTAAAGAAATCTTGTACCTTTATTTTAAAGTGATTTGATTAAACAATGATTGAACATTAACTAACGTTCATTTTCATTCCTATGACATAACACATTTATTTCCAGTCTTTGTTGCACTTTGTACTCAGCTATCACTGCATAAATAAGAGGCAATGTAAGCTCTCATTTCTGTTCTACTACATCTTTTCAACAACAGAACTCTCAGCCACGCCAGCCTTGCTGTATGTTTCTTTTCTTAAACGTTCCTTTCTAGACATAGAACCCTTGGTCTAAGTTGTGAAAATAGCACTAGAGATCCAAGTGGTTGAATGTGGTATATAATAATATACTCAGACCAGAGGGATTTACTGTATCCAAGGGAACTGTAAAATCAAAAGAAAAAAAGGGAAACAAAAACAAAATAAAAAGAGTGAACTAGAGAGAAACAGACAGAAAAAGAAAGAGAAAGATGTCACTTGATGACTGATATAGAATTATCCAACATCCTTGCTTGCTAATTATCTCAATGTCTCTAATTCTGTGAGAATTTGACTAGAACCAACAATGCACCAAAGCCAATGAGGAATTCTTATAGGGTTAAGTAACTGAATCAACACTTAAAAAAAAAAATCTATTAGACTCAGAGCATCCTTTCTCAGGCCTCAGCATGTGTTGATCATAAACTTTTTTAAATGACAGTAATGGGTTGGCTTTGTTTTACAAGGGCTTTGGTTTACAATAATCCCTTATTCTGATGCTCCTTATAAGCTGCATCATGGTCTTCCGAGAATCCCGGCATAAACCCATGATGCCTGCACAGCTGGCTCCAAGTGGCTCCAGACCAAACGCCCACGTTTCCAGTTTAGCATTTATGCAAACAGCACAGATGGAGGCCCAGCACAATCTGACTGTTACAAATCTTTAAGAATTCTCAATAAGAAAATCCTTGGAAAAGTTGTGTGTCATGAAGGTCAGGCTGTCTTTACCAATAGTTTGAAGTAGCTCAATGAAAGTGAACGAAGGTTGCAGGAGTTTGCCAAAAGTTTCCTCTGAAAGCTGTTTCAATGTATAAGCTCAGCTTTGTTTATCTGGTATCACCAAAATATGGATGAGCTGGTTCCTCTTAAGGTTTTTTTTTTTTTTATCATGTCATCTCAGGAAGATTTCCTCGCTGCCGTCATCTCTGGCTTTGGCTCACTTTCATAATCTAATGGGACCAGGCCTACAGTATATGCTGTTATATACAGTAGTTAATGTCCAAACGTTATTTGTCACATCCCTATACTATGTACTGTAGCTATAAAAGTAAACTAACACTCTAAGAAGAAAAAGGATGATAATGCTGTAAACCGAGATTTTGTAGTGTTTTAATGGTTCTCATGATCATCAACAAAATTTGTAATTAAAACATTTTGTGTGTAACAAATCTCAGATGTTTTATTTCTTGTTCCAAGCTGCAATGACTCACTATAAAAATACCATCACGCTGTACTTTTTAAAATTAAAACTCAACCGAAACTATTATTGAAATTAAACTGCTTATTTAAATGACCACAAACTACAAGCTGATTTATCCATTGTGACAAAACTGTGGCAAGTGGAGTTGTAGTGTTTTGCAAAAACAACCAGAATTCACATGGATATAACCAAAACAATTTCAACATAACAATTTTGGCATTCGTGCTCTTTAACACCCTTATGACTCAAAGAAACCATGCACAATATATTTTCCAACAGCTGGTAATACTTCTTGATTTATTTTGAAAAAGAAACTTATCGAAAAATGGAGTTATCACACTTTGATATGAAATTGTCCATATGATCATTATAAAGCTTTTTATTCTACCAAGTTATTCCACTATATTTAGATCGGGGGTACAGTACATGGCAAACTAACAAGCACATGAAAGCCAGAACCCAGTGTTTCCCAGCAAGACATTGCCCAAAGCATCCAACTATTTCTGCTGGCTTGCCCCCGCCCCGTAAGGCATTGTGGCCTTGCCATATTTTCCCCAGGTAAGTGATGTACACACATCCATACCATCTATCCACAGGAAACCTTCTTCCATTGCTTCATGGTCCAGTGCTGATACTAAGTTATATTATGTTCCTTTTTTTTTTCCCTTCCATTTATTTCTCCTTGCATATATTCATATACTAGTCATTTGCGTGTGTGGGGGTTGGGGGTGTGTGTGAATGTAACCCGGGGATCCACATACAATCAAAAGCATGAAAAAGTAAATAAAATATTTAATTCTTGCCTAGCATGCAATATTTCCCTCTCCGACAATATCTTCCTCTTAAACTGTCTATCTCAGGGAGTATATATGATTAAACAGCAGTCACATTTTTTTATGTGTCTTGTCTTTTTATTTTTCTTCATTGTACTGACCACTGCATAAAACCTAAAACAGGCACGAGACTGCTTCCAAAGTCGAAAATGGAAACGTGTACAGCTCTTTTTCTACTGAAGGCTTGTCCACTTTGTCAAATTTAAACCTGCCCTGTAAGGCTGTTATTATTGCAAGTTCACCGGCTGTGTCGTGTGGGCCTCAGTGCTGATCTTTTTATGTGGTGGACAAAAATAGCAGCTAAAAGCAGGACTATAACACTTTACACAGCAGTTGGAGAGCAGGACAATGTTTACACAGAGGACATGAGAGTGAGGTTCGTGATTAACACCGTCTGAACAGTACCAGCCTATTAGTGCAGAATGTGTCGAGCTTTATGGAACAGAAAGAAAGAGAGAGAGAGAGAGAGAGAGAGAGAGAGAGAGAATATAGAAAGAGATATGATATAAAATACATGGAGTGTAAAGAATGAATAAATGTGCAATGAAAAAGTGTATAAAAGACACGGTCATGGATATATTTATAAGTATAATTATAACATCAGAGGGGACTTGAATGAGGGATGTTCAAGTCAAACCAGGACTTGATGAAATTTCTCATGAATGTACAGTAAGCATAAAACCGATTGACATTTACAGAAGACTTCAAGAACACTACAGTGAT
>JAQMYL010000018.1:12956679-12999741 GCA_030014365.1 Clarias pachynema
CCCATCTGATTGGTCAAATTTGGACACACAAATGCTTGGCACATAAATTTAATTTAATTTATCGCAACTCTTTGCGAAACAGATATCGCGTATACCATTATCGCGATAATGATAATTTTTCGATATATCGTGCAGCCCTATCATGCAGCCCTACAGTCATTCACCAAAACCACTTGCACAGGAAGTTGGCTAGGAGTTTATCACATCTGTGAGTAATTCAATCTAGTTATATGAGTAATTAAGGAGTTCCTGGGAGGCCAGTGTTTCAGTGATTAGCAAGTGCGGAGTCAGTTCTCAAGGTTTATGTTTTAGAAGCAGGAAAATACACACATAAGGATCTGAGAGACTTTGCCAAATTCAGGTCAGAGCATCTCCCAAGACAGCAGGCCTTTTTCTTGGTATGGAGTGGTTAGTACCTAACAAAAGTGGTCCATGGAGTAACAACCAGTGAACTAGTTGGCCATTAAAGCTCATTGTTTTTCATGGGAAAAGAAGGTTAGCCTGCCTGATCCAATCCCACAGAAAAGCTAGTGTAGCACAAACTACTGGAAAAGTTGAGCCGGCTATAAAAGAATGGTGTCAGATTACATACAGCGCAGCACAGTTTCTTACATAAAGGGCTGAATAGCTGCCAAACAGTCGGACTTCCTGTGATGACCCCTGGCCACCACTAAACACACCTACAGTACAATGATGGGTTAGCATCAGCACTGGACCATGAAGCAATGGAAGAAGGTTTCTTGTGGATAGATGGTATAGATGTGTGTTCATTACTTACCTGGGGAAAATATGGCAAGGCCACAATGCCTTACGGGGCGGGGGCAAGCCAGCAGAAATAGTTGGATGCTTTGGCAATGTCTTGCTGGGGAACACTGGGTTCTGGCTTTCATGTGCTTGTTAGTCTGCCATGTACCCGCGATCTAAATATAGTAATTCAGTGGTCTTTTTCTGCAAGATAATGCCCCCTGCCACACTTCTACTCTGCACATTGTTGGAGGAACATGAGAGATCAAAAGAGATCAAGGTGTTAACTTGGCCTCCATATTGCCCAGTTCTCTGAGCTGAGCTGAAGAAAAACATCTGATCCATGGATCCATCATGGGTTACAGCTGATTGGTACCGATCAGCCATAACATTACAATGCACAAGACCTCTGGAGGTATACTGTGGCGTCTGGTACCAGGATGTTAGTAGAGGACCCTTTGGGTGCTGGAGGTGCAAAGTGGTGCCTCCATTTTTCAGACTTACTTGTCCAACGCATCCCTGGAGGCCAGGTCTTGAGCCTTGGGCTCTTCACCTTTACATTTTTTATTGTCCAGAAAATAGTCACCATCCCAAATCAAAATTGAACTGCACAGCTTCTCTAAAAGCTCATTAAAAAAGTTAATTCCACACCTTACACCTTGGTGTTTAAGTTGCAGACAGTGGACAGCTTTAAAAACTGCACACCGGCCCCTTTAATTTTCTTTTTCAATCTTGTACTTCTTACCAGCATTTAAATGGTCCAAAGTATTGAACGAACAATTATTAGATTAGATTCAACTTTATTGTCATTGTGCAAAGTACATGCGATAGAAACTGAGCATCAGTGTGAGAAAGGAAAAAAAGCACAAGGACATAACTGATATTGGTATAAGTGCAATAAGAGAGATACTGTATGAAGGATATTAACAGAGAGAGAGAGAGAGAGAGAGAGAGAGAGGAAGCGTGGGAAGAGAAGGAGAGAGGGTATGAGAGAAACACACAGAGAATGACAGCACGAATAAAGAGAAAGAGACAGTTCAGTACTGATCCGGCATTAAATATTGATGGGGAGAATCTCGCAGTCTCACTCTCCATCCTGCTGTCAGCTGTTAGTGACTGATCAAACGACACCGTAAATCCAGTTAAATACACAAATACACACACAGACACATGCGCACACACATAAGGAGAGGTCAATGCAACACACCTTCTTTGTCTCTTGCCTCCTTTCTTTGTGCATTGTGTATATCTCATCTCCCTCTCCCTGTTTTTTGCCTCTTTTTCTTCTTTGTCTTTTGATCCCAGAATGCAATTTTTTTTATTTAGATAGTGGATAGATCTTTCTCCCTCTCTCTCTCTCTCTCTCTCTCTCTAGACTGATGAAAATAATAGCACATCCTTTAAAAGTCACCTTGATTAGTCACAGTTCTGTGTCCTCTGTCATGGCAGTGAATCACCATTCTCAGGTCCAGCCTCCACATGCTAGTCCTGCTAGATTGCTTTTAACCATGCACACACACACACACACACACACAGTTGATCTTTTAAGCCTGACACTATATCATGGTATTTGCCTACTACAATTTCCCGCATAAATTACTGCAAGATTCAGATTAAAATAGTAAAATAGATTAACCCACAGTGAATAACAGCATTTCTGACCCAAATTCAGTTCGAAGTTTTGCTAACATGCTGCATATAACTCTCGCCTGTGTGGTTGCAATGTACTTTATTCGAATTAAAAGAGACAAGTGCTGGATATGAAACATCTCAAGGGTGCAGTTTGTGTTAGACAGGTGGTGTAACGACTCCAGGAATGCCTGGCAACCGATGATAACTTCAAGCACGATGAAATATTGTTAGTGTTTTGGACCACACAATGCACAACAGATGAAATACAAAGTACACAACAGACTCAGTGTGGGACTGGGAATGAAATCAGACTGTAACATCTGTTGGAACTAAAGGGAAAAACACGATGACCCGCTGCTTGCGCTTCTTCTTAGAAATCAAACTTCTTAGATGTTGATTTGCAAAAACTGCTGATTTTAAACAAAAAAAAAACCCAAAATGAACAGTTTGGCATATCAGTAAAACCCACGCCTATTCTTCGATTCATTCTCTCTGCAATTCTTTATTCTCTTTAAGAGAAAAGAGAAAGCCATCATCCATCTCCAGGATATTAATAGCAAAACTCAAGTTCGATTATAATCGAGACCAGGAGTTCCCGAACTACCACTTTCAGAGTGCCTTGATTTACAAATAAGGTCATGAGCGGAAATAAAAAAAAATACTACAATTATTGCTTTCATTACAAAGATGGATTTAATAACAC
Organism: Clarias pachynema; assembly: GCA_030014365.1. NCBI lineage: Eukaryota > Metazoa > Chordata > Actinopteri > Siluriformes > Clariidae > Clarias > Clarias pachynema. The sequence continues at coordinate 12,959,759 of JAQMYL010000018.1, forward strand.
AGGGAATTCTGACTGAGTGGAACAAAAGAAGTAAAGGCCCTCCAGCCGATGATGAAAAAACGTGCAACATATCATCGGCACTCAGCGACCCATCATGGAGGAGATTAACGAAAACGCTGCCTGCAAAGGGGTAATGCATTATCAAAGACACCTCTCACCCTAATCATGGACTATTTACCCTCCTCCCATTGGGGAGACACCACAGGTGCCTCAGTGACCCACACAAACAGACTGAGAAATAGCTTTTATTCTGTAGCTGTTTCTTTTATGCACTGCTCTTACTTTATGCACCTTTGCGTTACTGATAACTTATTGTTGTCTCTGCACTTGTGTATTTCATCCATATTTACTTTGTATATACTGTACTATATAAAGATGCAACATACAACGATCAGCTATAACACTACCACCACCGCCAGGTGAATTAAAGAGCATTGCTTATAAATTATATATTAGTGGCAGCATCATGGGCCCCCAAGTGTCACCATGGCGATGAAAGACCAACCAGTCTCGTCTGATCCCACAGCACAAACCCCCGAAAAAATACATTTCAACACATTAGAAAGGTATCAGAACATCACTGCATCACAGCCAGCAGGGTGAGGGTCTTATCAGGAAAGAGTTCAAGGTTGTTGATCTGGCCTTCAAATTCCCCAAATCCTAATATGATCGAGCACCCATGGGATGCACCGAACAAACAATCCCAATCCACAGAGGCCCCAACACGCAACTCACAGCACACAACAGATCCGCCAATAACATCCCATAGCCCCTGCAGAGCCACCCCCCCCAATGGGCCAGAGTTGCCCCAGCAGCACAGGGGGAACATAACACCTAGGTTGATTAATGTTAATGGTTTTAGTGTTATGGTTGATTGGTATATGTACATAATATTCTGTTATATACTGTACATATTCTGTTCAGCATCTTATGTATTTACCACTTCACCTTTTTTTACACACATATATTTGCCACATACACATCATTCTATTTATTTATAATAGCTACCGCACCTCCTGTCCATAATGCATCCATACACTTGTACATATGACCCCATAACCTCAAAACTACACTGTTATTTATTGTAAATATGCCACTTAGGATGAGCTTGTTACTGCTGCACCACTTGGAGTGCTTCTATATCTATTAAATATACTGTATGTACAATCACTGACCAGCCGTACTGTTAAAGTCACAAATATTTTATTTCTTGATTTTGAAAAAAAAAAGGGAAAATGACCCCTTGACCAGTATTTGCATGAATCTGCATGTTGGTTGATTGGATAACTGCATGAATGTGCATGTGTACAGGTGTCCCTAATACCGTTGATATTAAGTGTATGTAGATTTACATGCTTGGCAGTTTCTTTACTAACGATGGTTGCCTTTACAAGCTTTTTGTGAGGCTGAATTCAAGTATCGTTCCCAAAAATCCATGCCCTTTCAAACACAAATCTGATTTGCTTTTCACTGGCATAGTAAGGAAATGCACGGAATATTCCTTTGTTTTTATTAATTTATGTTACATGTTTTATTGATATGATAAAAAAAAAAAAGTTGAATGTTACAGTACAATAGTCCTAAATTATAAATCTAGAATATAAATCATTTAAAGTACCAAGGCTTGTTCTGGTTTTACTCATTTTCTGTTGAATCAGTACTTGTCGTGTAAGCACAATAATGCTTCCTTTATCTTTTAAGATTGGTTAAATTATTCAATTATTCAGCATCAGTAATCTCTGGATCCAGATTAGATCCCTATCCTGGGAAACCCGGATGAATCCCACGTAAATATGAACAGAACATGAGAAACTCTCCGCACACATTAACCAAAGCTCAGGATCAAACCAGGGACCCTACAGTAGATCTATGAGACGTGCAGTTCCACTGTGCTGCCCAACACAGATTCAGAGCTATATATACTGTAGTGTAAAATATAAAACTGTGACCAGCATCTTGAACCAAATTAAACGTGGCTTGCTTCAATGCTAAGATTTTACAGCAGTCATAAAAAATAAAATGGTACTATTTGGAACTATTACCCATCCTCTTCACTTCTGCATCTACCGTGTTTTTTGGAATGGATGAAAGAAAAAACTCTTTTCACCATTTCACTCCAAGGCATCTCATGGAGCAAGACAGGAATTCAAGCAAGGCAAAGTTTCACCATCTGCCTCTTGGTCATGAACCCTGTTTTTTTTTTTTTTTTTTATAAAGTCATTACAAATATCATCTGGCAGAGTTAAACCAGTTACGTTAAAATTAAATGGCAAAGGTTTGCTCAGAAACTCTGGCTGAGTTAGAACAGAGATGTCAGGAAAAATGTGTGGGGCAGTGGATCATTTCAGGACAAGTGAGAAAATGCTGCTCAGAGGATATGGAGGTCATTATAAGGGCAAAGGGCTTTTGTCTTTACATTGTCATCTCAGTGATGGATTGCTTGTTCAAGATGTTGCAGTAAGGGCTTACCAGCTGATAGTAGCCAGAAGACATGATTTAAAATAAAATGTTTCGTATTACCAATAAATGTTACGGTCACTTTAACGCACACAAGAACAATTTTGTCGTATCCTAGTAACAGCTAGATCTAAATAATTATGTATAATTGGATTGTGTCCCAAACTAAATACCACCACGCTACATAAAATGTCAAAATTATTCCTTAGACATACTTAATGATGTATCGTATACTGCTTCGGGGAGGGCCTTGAATTCTCACTGAATAAGAATTTACTTAGCTTTTAATCCGCAACCCACTTCACGGAATGTTCTTCCATGAGTACCTTGCAAAAGCATTTTCCTATAAATCGGCTGTCATTCTCTTCCAGCAGCTCTAAGCCGGTTTTGTTGTTCTCACTTAACGTTGGTCATGAGTTATAGGCCTGATCATGAATCTCAGAAAATTGATAACCAAGAACCAAGGCCAAATGGTAAGACCAAAACTATTCACAACAATCTTGCAAATGATTATTGCCTTCTTTTCCATTCTTCCGTTAAGACATGCCTCATTTCTGTTACTGGCTGCCAGGGATGTGGTCTAGTGTGGGTTGGAACCAGGAAGTGAGGGGTCAGAGGGAGTGGTTCTGTAATCACTTAAGTGTACACACCTGGTTCTTGTTCCCTCACACCATATTTATTTCTCTTTGCCGCTCAGTAGGTAGCAGACAATAAGCTTGTGTTCGCATGCTGGCCCTGTATGATCCTTCAGTGGCCTATAGCATGGTTAAGTGCTCTGATTTATTGTGGTATGTTTGGCATTTGTTTTCCATGTTTCCTTACCTCTGCCCTGAAAAATGTTAAAAATAAAAATAGTTCTGGTATTTGTCTGTTTATGTTCTCCTGGGCTACACACTGAGCAGTAATTGTGCATATCACTGTAATTTGATGTTTTGAAGTTAGTTATCAAGGAGAATGAGAGCAAGGAAAAATAAGATTTTAAATGGCATAAATCGACTAGCTGGCTACATTGATTGGTAGTTGTTAGTTTGTACGAGTGTGTTCACATTAAACTGGGATTTTTGATTGTGCAAAATAACAGAACACACTGTTGAGAGTAAAATCAACTTTTATTTCTCTATACAATCCAATGCTACATTAATGCACTTATCCCAACATTTCACCATCAAGGATACCATCAAGGTGAAAGGTTTTCTCAGTACAACAAAGCCATGCTCGGACAGCCTAGTTCATGTCTGAAACACTGGCCTCCCAGGAACTCCTGTAGATGGCATGTGAAAATGACTTGGAACGAGGTCAGGACTGAATGTGGCATGTGGCGATAACTCCCAGCCAAACAATCCTATATTTGGTCCTTCCCTAAACTAGTTAGAAGCACATGATTACAGTATATAGGATATTTTAGCATTATTTTTATGAAATTCCCTTCAAACATGTCCAAACATGTCTTATACAGTAGCTAAATGGGCAAATTCCTACAGTCATGCTCTAAAATCTAGTCAAAAGCCTTCCCAGATAGGAGCAACAAGAAATCTGGAATGAGATACTCAAAACACCATGGATGTAATGGTCTGGTGTCCACTAATATTTGGCCTTATAGTAAAAACGAGGGGCGGTCATAAAATTATTATTGCTAAGAAAGAATAATATAATGAAAACGAACGTTGGTAGTAAGCTTAGTCCTTCTCTACATATCCTCCACTTAAGGCAACACACTTCTCCAAATGATGGATGAGCTGGTGGAGACCGTCTTTGAAGAAGCCTTCTTTTTGGCTCTTGAGGTAAAGTTCCACCTCAGTAATCACCGCGTAGTCGCCAAACGCCTGCCATGAAGCGGTTTCTTAAAATGATGGAAAAGCAAAAAGAAGAAGTCATTGAGTATGAGGTCAGGGGAGTAGGGAGGATGAGGCAGAATTTTGTAGCCCAAGTCACCCGAAGGGTTTACCATTTCATGAGCTAAATAGGCACTTTTCACTATTTTTCAGCTTGGTGCACCATTTTGGTTTTGACCCTCTATCGGCATTGTGCAGAACTATTCCGCAGGTTTTTTAAAAAGAACAAATGTTGATGGACGTACTCATTTCCAGAGACATAATTTGGGGAAATATTTAATATTTTTTTAATATGATAATACACATTTTATGACCGACCCTCATAGGTTATTGTATGCCTCCTGGATAGTTTTTTTTATTTTACAGTCAAACCTTGGATTGCGAGCATAATTAGTTCTGGAAGTGTGCTTGTATATCAAAACACTCATATATATCAAAGTGAATTCGCCCCATAAGAAATAATGGAAACTCCATTCGTTCCAACCCAAAAATATTCATATAAAAATAATTAATACAAAATATGAAAAAATAAGACAAATTAACCTGCACTGTACCTTTAAAAATATAATCCCGACATACACACACACACACACACACACACACACACTCTAATAAAAACAATGCTCTGTCGGGCATGCTCTTTTCAAAGGTAAAATGCAGGTTAATTTGTTTTATTTTTACTTTACAGCAGCGATTCCGTTAGTGTGTGTGTGTGCATGCGCAAGTGTCGTTGAACGCGCACACACTAACTCTGGAAACTGCATCTTTAACAAGGAACCTCTGTAAGGACACTTGCTTTTGCTTTATGCGTGCACACACGTAGTCACAATGTTATAATGAACAGTACATGCGCGCGTGGATGTTGACTATACGAGTGACGCACACGCACTGAGACTGAGCATGGGAGACGATTACCCATAATCCCGTAGTGCAAGCGAGAGAAGAACCATTGACTCTGTTGTGATCACGTGACGCACAGCAGGCAAAGCGCATGCGTACTATTATTATATCGAGCCTCGTTTATTAAGTTAAAATGTATTTAAACATTTTGCTCGTTTTGCAAAGTGCTCGCAGACCAAGTTACTCGCAATCCAAGGTTTAACTGTATTCTATTTTACATTTTGTTAATTTATGCTCTTGGTAGCAGGACTGTGTATCATATCTGTTACATTATCCATTATGGTACATACCTGTAGTTTTTTTTTTCACACTAAAAACCATTTCACATAATAAAACATGAACATATTTTAAACAGGGTGCCATAACTTTTTCTGTTTCATGTTTAGGTTTTTGTTTCAACAGTTTGGCATTTTTCCCAGTCAGAGCAATTTTAAAACATAATAATAATTGACCCATTTACCCCATCTCAAAGTTGTCTTTTAACACTGTTTTGCAAGTTCACCCTTCACAAGAGTTAACTCAAAGTGCACACACATACAGTAACAATGAACAAAGTTCACGAATGAAGTTCAAATTCATAGTTCACAAGTTTTAATTTTTAAATAAGGTAATCTGAGCAGTGCACTGTGTTTCATGCCACCAGAGGATTCTGATCCTCTCATCACTTATTCCATGTCTGACTAGCAGAGGTGGGAGATAACTGAGTAAATTTACTTCATTACTTTAAAAGGAGCTGCTAGCCTTTCAAGTAGCCTTAATGCATTATTGCAGGACCAATACGACCTATACTGCATTATACCAGTGCGCCCCCGATAATTACAGACATTTTTTGCTTTGGAACCAGGCCTGCATTTTGTTGTCATTAATGCTAGTTAGCTACTGTAGCTAGCACTGGTACAGTAGAAACCTACCTGTTAACTAGCCAAACATTTTTCCACTTACAGTATAGCTGTTCCAAAAAGTATTTTGCTGCCATTTAGCTAGTAGCTAGCAACACAGCTTTCTTCACTCTGCTACTGAGAGGTAGCTACTGAGAGGCTACCAGCATCTTTTAAAGTGGACTGTTTAGGCTACTCAGTGGATAAGTTGACATTGTGAATCAAGCCACACATAAAATTTTAAAGCGAGACTGTAGTCCTTTCCATTTGTTTGATTGCTTCTCTTGCATGACACACTGTATGCTTTACTGAATATTCGATGTTTAAGCACTTACAAACATTTTAAATGGACTTTTAACTAGATTATGGGGATATTCCTCCTCTTCAGATGGAGAAATAAGTATCAAAGCTACAATAATGGTTGCACTTTTTACACTGGGTTTTAAATTTCAAATATATCTGTTTACTGCGCTGTGATGGGCATTAAAGCTTTTAGTTTTATTTATATTAGTTTAATTAATTACTGGGCAAGCTAGCTTGTATTGCAATAATATCTTAAACCTTTTTTCTTTAGTTTTTATCAGGATACTCTTGAATCTGTTGACATTATTAAATTACATATCATGAAAAAATAAATCGTGATTATATTTTTGCCATATCACCCAGGCTCCCACACAAGTATCCTCCAAAGCTGTCGGTGGCCTACTCTCATCCTTGTTCTACTTCTACTTCCCAATAAAATATGTAATACAATATTACATATAATAATACAATATTACATACATATACTAGATTACTGTGCAATATTTACAAATGCTCTTGGGTCATATTTTTTGTCACTTACTGTTTAAGAACTCTTTATATTTGTTGTTGTTGTTTGGTTTTTTTGGAGATTATTTATTAACTTTCCTTAGATAACTGTGAGCAACTGTAACCTAGCATAAGCAATTTCCCTCTGGGATTAATAAAGTTCTTTGAATCTTGAATCTTCTACCTTTGTGAATTTTTTTTCACCATAAATTTGTCTAATTTCTTGCATGTAGTTTTTGCTCTTCATCTGGGTCACATTCCTCGCATATCTCCTGTCACGATCGGTTTCTACCTACTATCCAACTTTTGATGTCTGCCCATAATATGTCACTTTTATGGTTAATTGGTTTTCCATTCCCATACTTTTAACTGTTACTGTAAGCCTACAGTATTAGCTGGATTGAAGAGCAAGATTTTATACACTATATCTGTTTTTTGTTTTTTAAGCTTATCATACATCATTCAAACCAGGCACTCTCTCACATCAGTATGTCTTCATTGCTGTCTTCCCTGATATCCAGGGGCATCAAGATACTGATGTATTCGAATGAATGACTTTAATATATGACTCTTAGTCACAGAGTGAATGCTAGCCACCCCGATGCTGACTGATATTATTAGGTTTGTCAATTAAATTCAGTGGGGTGGTCATTTTTACACTACCAGCATCTGCTGAGGATTCTCGAATTGACTATGGCAGCTGTAGTGGATTGCTGGCACAGCCTAGGACTGCCGGAGCTACAGGCTTTTCAGGCTGGTTTTGGGAAAAAGGTTTGGCAAACAGCAGATCAACTTCTTCATGCGAACACAATGCCTCTAGTGGATCTCAGAATGTACTGAGCCACTGGCCTACCAAAAAGACATTGCTAATCCTCTATACTACATCATTGTCTATACTAAAGGTATTTGTGCATTATAGCACCAGGAATGACATCTCACTGGGCTCTTTTAAGCACATTATTGTCTAAAAAATAATAATTGTCTAATAGAGGCCATCTCCCATTACTCCCAAAGAAAATGTCATAGGTTTTGCTTGTTTTGTGAACCATTGCAGGATGTTCAACTAAAATCAACTAATATCCTTTTGCCAGCATTCACTTTATCAAAACAAGGGGGTGAACTAGTGACAAAACTCAGCTCATAACTCAGCTCATATTTATTGCTGATCAAATGACTCATGGGTGACCTTATGGTTTAATCTGAGATTACCACCCAAAGTTAAATCACTCAAATCAGTTAATTGAGCTTGCAACTTTCAATGAAAATGAGCCCGTATTGAGCTGTAATCCCCAGACCAATTGTTCAGCCACCATGGAGAAAAGTCATATGAGGCTCCCTTGTTTAAGCAGACACAAGCACACTGGGAGGTAGATGTCATCACCATGGTCTACACATGCGGTTAAACATTCATCCCCTATTGTGACATACCACCCTACAAGGGTGACACTATATTGAGGCATGCCACTCTAGATCTAAACTGCAGCCCAATAGGCCATGGCACATAATTATCTAGATAATATAATTGCATGCTTGCAGGGGTAAAACAGAATGCTCTATTCTATAGTTCATTCATCCGATATACAGTACACTACCAGTCACTTCTGGTCAAAAGTTTGGAAACACTGTCTTCTTTTTTCTTATTATTTTAATATTTTCAACATTGCACAGTAAAATTTAAGACATCCAAACTATATAAGAACACATGTGGAATAATTTAGTAAACAAAATAGTTAAAAAACCCAGAATGTGTTTTATATTTTAGATTGTTCAAGGTAGCTACATTTAGCGTTGATTACAACTTGGCATACTCATTTTATTCTCTCATCAGATTCACAAGGTAGTCACCTGGAATGGTTTTAAATTCACAGGTGTGCTTTGTCAAGAGTGAATTTATGACATTTCTTGTCTTCCTTATGTACTTTAGACCATCAGTTGCCTTGTGCTGAGGAAGGTTGGGCACAGAGTCAGTAGCTCGATTAGTGCTACTACTATTATACAAATCCATATTATGGCAAGAAACACTCAGTTAAGTACAGGGAAAAGACAGTCCATCATAACTTCAAGAATTGAAAGTCAGTCAATCCATAAATCTCAAGTATTTCGCCAAATGCAGTCACCAAAACCATCAAACACTATGAGGAAACTCTCTCTCATGTGACCATCCCACTAAAGGATGACCAAGAGCTATTTCTGTTGCAATTGGATCAGTTTATTAGAATGACCAGACTTACAAACCGCAGATTTACAGCACCTCAGGTTAGAGCCCACATAAATGCTTCTCGAAGTTCAAGCAGCAGACATACAGTATTTCAACATTCACTTTTCAGAGGTAACTGTGTGACTTATGACTTCATGATCAAATTGTGATCAAATCATGATCAAAAATATAAAAAATATTCTGGGTTATTTAACACATTTTTGCTGACTACATAATTGCATTTGTTCCAAGTGATCTCCATTCATTTTTTTTTTTTTCGACCACATTTCTTATGAAAAGTTGATGGTTCAGCATGGCCCCTTCAGGGTTTTGATTATGTGTTGAAGGGTTCTTAACCCATTTCCAGTAACTTCAAATTTCCTTAGTTGTTGTGTTTGCTTGATGCAGTCCAATAATTGGACCCTTTTGAAATGGTGACTTTCTTGGCCCGGGCTGTGCATGATGACAATAAAGTTAAACTCATGTGTAGATACAGAAGTTAAAAAATAAATATTATTTCAACTTTAAAGTAAAAGTTTTAGAGTTTATCTTTGGTGATAAGGAGTGGTCATGTTCGTACATTCATATCTTGAAATACCAAGGAAATAATGTGCAATGCCCATGCATGCATTACTTAATGGCAAAACTAAAACCTAAACCCAGAAATTGAAACTGTCAGAGAGTCACAATAAAATATACATGCTCTTCTATACACATCCCATATAAAACAACCCTGAAACATCCAGATGTTTAAGATCCTTAATATCACTTTCTATGTTCCCACACTTTCATGCATGAATGGCAAAATGTGTCACCACGAATGCTGTGGCAGAGATTTATCTGCAGAGTACTCCAAGCTGATTCAAGGATATTCTGGTACAGAATAATAAAATAAAGAGTTAATATGGGGTATCAACCAAAAATTACTTATGTATAGTATAAGCTAAAACTGGCACAGCATATGAATCAGCCAGTGTCCAACATCAGTAATACTAATTTACACATTTCATAGTCATAAAGATGTCTGACTAAAGCATTAATGTGTCTGACTGATATACAGTCAATTAATCAGTGTGATTGAGGGCATCTTGAAAAAAGCAGGCTTCGCTTTATTACGTCCACTAGCGGATGATGCTTTTACAAGTGTCTAGTAGCTAATGGTTCATTTTCCTCTATAAATCTTGTGTTACTTTTCCACAACAGGAAGGATTGCTGGCATCAGCGTGCACGGCACATGTTGGAAGAAGACCACTAATAATCCAGCAGGGTGTCAGAAAAGGGGAGTCAGGTGATTTTCTCTCTCTTTCTCTCGCACACTCTACGAGAGAGAGGGCGAGAAAAAGAGGGAGTATGTGAGTGCCACAATTGTCAGAATTTTCTAGGCAGTCACAATTACGATCACCCTTTACCATCATATGATGACACCTAAGTGAGACAATGCATTTTTTTTGCAGTCGAAATAATTTTTGTACTGTAGCAACACTGTATCATGTTAAAACCTCAAGGATTTGAAACAGTTGCCATCTTATTTCCTACACAACTATGTAAGATTTAAAGTGCACTTTGATCAACCAGCGAAGATTTCACAGATCAAGAAATACTTTCAGTATTGAACAAAGTAAAACATTTCATCAAGACTTCACTTCAAAGAACTCTTCAGTTTATTTAAGCTGTCTTGCAAGTGCTTTGTCAAATTATAGGCATTTTCAGTCTGACCAAAGCCATATATGTGTAAACAGTGGGAACGCAGACTAGCCCTCAGGTCGTCTGTAAAACTCAACATTCCTTAAGAGGTCTTTAGGTCGTCTTCAAGATGACTTTAGCACCAGGACTTTAAATAAATTAGTTCGGAAGACATCTGGAGTGTTAAAATGTTTAGGGTTTATATATTTGCTGAAGATAGTGCCTATAGGTTTACAGTAGGTTTCTAGTAGTGTTGCAGGTTTATATATAACTCATAATTCCAATTGCATATTAATGTTACAAACTACAAAGCAACATAACTCACTTTTTATTAACTTAATCTGCTAGAGAACTTAGAAGTAGAAGCATCATACTGTATGTTATACCACAAGATATTTGGATCAAAACCTTTAGTAAAATGTTAAAAATAAGTGATAAGAATTAAAAAAAAAAAAAAAAAAAGAAAGAAAGAAAAAGAAAAATCGAAGGGTTTAAAACTCTCCTCAGACACATATCATTTATTGATCATTCATATCATTCTGAGATTTTTTTTCCTCTTTGCAAAAGCCTTCGCCAACACGGCTGTATTGTTCTGTGCGCTGCGTCCTGTTGTTTTACACTTGTGACAGAGAGTTGCACAGAGAGTTTCCCGAGACACTCACCGGAGATCGGAGCCTGCGGAACGACGCCCAGGTTGTAGCCCTTGGAGCTGTAGAACTGTCGGAAAGCCGCGCAGCTCCGAGATTTCCCGCTCGCGCTGTCTGCGCTCGCCGCTCCGGCCAGGACGCACAGCACGAGCGCCAGGCGCACATCCATCCCGCACTCCAGATCCGACAAAAAGCCACAAACGAGGTGCACACACTTAGCCTAAAGATGTCCACGGACTCGACCAGGCGTTCAAGTTCTGTATTTTTGTTGTTGTTGCAAAACTGAGACGCACTGATGGGAAATAAAACGCCTACGCTGCCGGTCTGGTGAGCAGCTGCCCTCAGTCTGTGCCCGGGATGTGACTACAGTACACTTGCGCACCCGCTCCGCTATCTTTATTTAGATAGGTCTTTAATAATGCATTCAATAGAAAACGAAATAACGCAAGTGATTCGCTCTTGGTCCGGTCCAGAGTCAGTGTGCGGCTTCTCACGCGCTCTCTTTCTCCGGCCGGACAGATTAGACAGCGCACCGGGAACGCAGCGGGCACCGAGCTCGCGCGCCTCTAGAGGACGTTACATCAAAACCTCTTCTGCACGAGCCAAAAGCCGAAAATTGCGGATTGAGCTTCCAGCTTCCGGTGCCTGAGACGCGCTCACACCGCCCGGCATACACGCACAAACACACACACACACACACACATTGAGCTCTACAGATCCCTACAGATAGACTGACCTTGGATATTTAAAAATAACCAACATATAAGCCCATGGAGGTTTTCAGTCTTATTCATCAAAGTATGTAAAGTACAGTAATCTGGGTTAAGATAATAACTCTCGCGCTCTCTCTCTCTCTCTTTCCTTCTAATTATCATTCCTCCCTATGATTATAAATTAGTTGTTTGAAATAATATGAAAAACAACAAAAAAATGAGTATAATATTTAATAATATATTTGACATTATATATAGAATGAAAACTCCATGCACACAGATCCGAGGCAGGAATCGAACCCTAAACCTGGAGGTGCAAGGCAGCATATGTGTGTGTGCACATATATACATAATAATGTTAAATATATTATTAAATATTATACTCTTTTTTTTTTCTTTTTTTTTTGTATTATTTCAAACAACTAATTTATAATCATAGGGAGGAATGATAGTCACTGCGCTCTACCTAATTCCTACTCTGAGGGAGCCCAAGCACACACGCACTTGGGTTATGCAGTAAAACAATAATCCAAAGCACACTATGCAAAAAAGGAAAATATTAAGAAGGGGCAAATACTTTTTCACAGCACTGTGTGTGTGTGTGTGTGTGTGTGCGTGTGTGTGTGTGTGTGTGTATGTGTGTGTGTGTGACCACTGGCAGGTGAAGTGAATAGCACTGAACATTGATTAACAACTATACAAACAACAGACAGGTGACAGGACCATGGGCACCCATGCTACAATGACCAAAAACCAGCCCATCCCAGTCCAATCCCACAAAAAAGTCAATGCAGCACAAATTGCTGGAAAAGCAAATGCTGGCCACGATAGAAAGGCACCAGAATACCCAGTGGACCCCAGCTCACCATGCACGTGGGCCAGCAGGCAAAGAGCCCAAGGCCACTGACCTTTCCTCGAAACTCTGCAGCACTCAATCTGATCAAGTAAACATGAAATATGCAGAACAAATGCGTTTGATCCACAGAGGCCCCACCCTGCAACCCACAGCACCCAAAATATCTGCTGCCAACATCCTGGTGCCAGACGCCACAGCACAACCCCAGAGGTCCTGGGTGGTACATGCCCTGACAGGTCAGAGCCTTCCTGGTGACTCAAGGAGAGTGACCAAATGTGTGTGTGTGTGTGTGTGTGTCCGCACGTAGATAGATAGATAGATAGATAGATAGATAGATAGATAGATAGATAGATAGATAGATAGATAGAATCATGTCTAAAAAGTAAATAAAGCAACATATAACATTTTCCCCTGTACCATTATTATTTAACAAAAATGAAGCCCAAAAAAGCAACACTAAGTAGTAACCCACATGATTCAATAGATTGTAGATCTCCCTTTAGCAGCAATAACTTGAAGGAATCATTTCCTCTATAACTTTATTAGTCTCTCACATGGGGATGTTCTTTACAACATTGCTTCAGTTCATTGAGGTTTTTTGGCTTTCACTTATGCACATCACTCTTAATGTACCACCACAGTATCTCAGTTGTGTTCAAGTCTCAATGTGCTTCGGATCGCTGTCCTGTTGCATTACCTAATTTTGACCAAGCTGTCACTGTCGGAGAGATGACCTCACTTTTCCCTCTAGAATATTCCAGGCTACAGAGGAGTGTATGGTCGACTCAATGACTGCAAGGTGCCCAGGTTCTGTGGCTGCAAAAACAAGTCTAAATCATCACCCCTCCACTGCCATGCTTGACAGTGTGTATGAGGTGTTTCTTCTGAAGTCGAAATTATTATTGTTGTCCCTAAACATGGCACTGGACATTAAGTTCAAACCCTTTGGTCTCATCTGTCCATGGGGTATTGTTCCAGAAGTCTTGTGGTTTGTTCAGATTCAGCTTTGGGAACCCTTCTTACTGGCAATCCTTCTGAATAAACGTTCACTCCTGGGAAGATTGGCGACTGTCTTGAATGCTTTCCATTTGTGAATAAACTTTCTCACTATGGAATGTTCAATTAACCATTAACAGTCTCACTATGGTACTCCAAATTGTTTGGAAATTGTTTTATAAACCATTCCAGATTGATGAGCAGAAACAATTCCTTCTCTAAGACCATTGCTTATGTTTTCCCCTCTTGATATTGTGTTAACACATACCTGGATGCTCCCGACCAGCAAATTACTAAAAGATTTGATGCTTTTATAGAGGTCTGCAGAGGAACTGCTGCTGATCAATTAATCAAGGGCTTGTGATTCCAACTTACCCTCCTAAATCCTGTGGAAGCAATAAGGGGGTACTTACTATTATCCTAGGTTTTTTTACTCACTCTTCTATACCGCTTTATCCTCGCCGGGGCCTGGGGCCTATCCCAGGAGGCTTAGGGCACGAGGAAGGGAAGACCCTGGACAAGGTGCCAATCCATTGCACGGCACACACTCATACACTCATTCACACATTACGGGCAATTTGGAAACACCAATTAGCCTAATATGTAGGTCTTTGGACTGTGGGCGGAAACCGGAGTACCCAGAGGAAACCCACCAAGCACAAGGAGCACACGCAAACTCCATGCACACAGAGATGGAAATCGAGCCTGATGGGGAATCGAACCCGGACCCTGGAGGTGCAAGGCGAACCACTACACCACCTTGTATTTTATATACACCAGTCTTGTTTTTTTTCTTTTTCTTTGTGGCTTAATTTTTATTAAATAAAAAATACAAAAACACTGAAATTAAAAGATGGGGTACAGACTTGGGGTACACATGACAGATGGAGAAAGACAGAATTCTAATGTGACATAAATGACAGTGAAACCCACTGATGCTTAGTCCTGTTAAAGTCTTCATGATTGTCAAAAAGGCCTAAAGCACTCTGCTGGACAAATTAAACAGGAAGCACTGAATTACCATAAAAGGTTCCAAGACAACAGTTAGGCTCATAAAAGTAATAGGACCGGAAATGAGACAGATCCTTTCATAATGATGAAAACTGTGTGTGCGCGTGTGTGTGAGACAGAACACTGGTGAGAAACAGTTGCCCTCTTAATGACACACTTTAAAGCTAAAAAACAGGAATATTTGTTGCCAAGTATGTTTGCGTGTTCATGGAACTGTTTCAGAAAACAAAAACTCAGTTTGAAAAGAAAAAAAATATTAATGCTCTGTAACCAAATACATTGCTCGAACAAAGCTCCTAGAATACTCCACAGCTTGAAACACCTTTGTGCAAAAATATTTTATGTAATATTTTAGGAAATAGAGATCCAAGCATGTTTGGCTCAATGCAGCAAAGGCTATTTTTTAATCTTCAACTAGACTGTTAATGAGGACCACAAAAGTGGGACAAAAAATCTTCATTTTCTTATTGGTTTATTGCAAATATGGAATGCAAACAAAAAAGGAAAACATTTTCTTCAGCTCATATTTGTATTCATCATGCCTTTCTCCTTCAAGGGTGTCCTCTGCCTTGTGTCATGAGTTCCCTGCAGGCTCCTGGGATCCTACAGGGACAGTGGATGGATGGATGTTTGTATGGATGGATGGATGGATGGACTCTTCATACACATAAAAGAGTTTGCAGAAATCCTTTTCCTATTCCAACATATTGAGATGGATAAACGTTATATTGGGTTTCTTTTCTAAATAGGCAGTTGTATCATGAGACAAGGTTAAAAATTGTATATTTGCACAATAATGCTGCAAACTGGACAGAATAATAAGGGTTAAACATATCTTGTAGTCAGAGCAGCACAAGGGAGCATCGGGCAGTACTGCTGTTATCCTTGATTTGATCCTGGGCACAGGTAACAGTCTCCATATTTGAGTGGGTTCTGGGTTCCTCCCTAAAATATGACAGTAGCTGGATTGGCTGTGCTACAGTAAATTGCTTCAAAGCATGAATGATTGTGTGTATGTGTGTGCAAGTTGCCCAGTATATCATTTAAGATGTATTACTATCTTGTGCCCAGAAATCCTGGGACAGCCTCCAGGTCCACTGCACCCCTATTCAAGATGTAGATGCTGAAAGAATAATCTGCACAAGCTTCCACAAGCTTACAAAAACAGTTCTTTAGTGCACAATCAACCAAACCTGGTCCTGGAGGAAACCATGCTCGGCACATCATAGTGTTTTCTCTGCTCTAATTGACACCAATGTCAATTAGCTGTTTATTCGCTAACAAGTTAAATGAAGTGTGTTGGGAGCTGGGGAAACAAAGATCTGCAGGGTTAAGGGTTTTCCAGGACGAGGAATGGGAACCACAGTGCTTTAAATAGTCAGTTGTATAGGTATGTATTTGAAAAGGGTTTAGTTAAGAACCTCCTCTGATAAGACAACATTGTTTTATTGTTCTACACACAAAGAACCTTTAGTGGTTTTCCAAGAGTGAACATTTAAAGGTTCTAGATTTTTTTTCCCTTTTTTTCAACATTTAAAGGTTTAGTAGTTCAAGATCCAATTGCACACCACAAAACCCATAGTAGGTATTAACAGTAAGTCAATTCAGGTATATACAGTATTTCTCTACTATGTTGGAGTCTCCATCTTTTCAACTTCTATATTTCTTATTCTGTGCAGGGTCGCAGGCCTTACACAAGGTAGGAAGTGAACACTCCACCCAGGAGGTGCTATCCCACAGTGGTAACCATTATGCCATTATGATGCCTTTACAGTTTGTAAGAGTCAGATTAACTTAACTTACTGTAGGTTAGGGTTGGTTGGGGTTAAATTTACAATGGAAAAAAGTGCCTCCACTTCTTCTTCTTCTTTTTATTTATAACAAAGTAAGCAGCAAAAAAAAAAAAAAAAAAAAAAAGCACATGAAATCTGAATCTGATTAATTTTGTTTGGGCCACTTCCACATCTGGTCCTAAATCAGATACAGGTCAGAATTGCAGCAGAACCAGGCTGAAAGTTTGAAAGTAAATTTCAAAGAAACTGAGGACATGGACCAACAAAGTGGCCTTTTTACAGCAAGCTTGTATGTATTACATACAACATATTGTCCCTTTGTGTATGTGGATCAGTTAAGGGGCAAGATCTGTTCTGACTAGCGTCAGGCATAGGCCACATTCAAATCATAGTGTGAACAGTCTAACAAAAAATGGATTTGGTTAGTAAATCAGATACGGGCCAGTTTTGCCTGCTGTGTGAATGTCACCTTAATCTGATTTTGGAACTTACCATTTAGTATGGCTGTATGCTATTTTTGACATTTGGAACAAGTCCCTTCCCCCCTCCATCCGGTCATGTGGGTGGGTACGAGACACAACAACAGCTGACTCATCGAAACCTTCTGATTGGTCATGAGCGCATGGAGCACATGGACACTGACTCACACAAGCCCACTCAGCTGGTCATGAGAGTGTGGGCATTCACAGAGACCGTGGTGTCAGAGGGCAGTGTTCCAAATATAGTCAATGGCAACAGTACACACATTTATCACTTTTATCATATGAGTTAAATAAACTGAAATTGCTGAAGCAGGGTTTACAGTAGATATAGTTTCAACTGTGTAAGAATTCTAAGAAGGACATTAAGTACCTCAGCTGACCCTAGGTTGAAAGCATAGTACAAAATGCATTGAAGTATCTCGTCAAACATTTGTTTTGTTACACATGCAAAATGTCCACACTGAAAGTGGAAAAATGATTACAGAACACAGAGTTAACTAGACGAAATAAATCATTTCCTAAATATGTCCAAAAGCCTTAATTTTCCCCTAGAAAGAGAAAGCACAAGAGCACAAATATATTGTTCAGACAATTGAAGAGAAATTATCAGGAAGTGTCTTGGGTCACATGCATAATGGAATTTCCCCTTGACTTATACACTTCATTCAGGACCCCCTGTGTGAGAGAACAGTTTTGGGCTTAAAATGGTTCCTGCTGTAGGGATTAGATCACTCGCACTTCCAGAAGTTTCCAAAGGCTACATATTTATTCCAGACAGGCCTATTGAAGTTTCATTAGACTTGACCATGAAAGCCTTCCCATAATAAGGAACATGTGTATATGTCTGTAAGTGTGTGTGTGTGTGTGTGTGTGTGTGTGTATGTGTGTGTGTGTGAGAGAGAGAAAGAGAGAGACGTTTTACTAGCATCCGCATGCCACTGTTTTGGACTGGTTCTCTCAACACACAAGATGGTAAAGCAAAAATACATAGAGCGCCCTGCATGGTTTGGCTGTAAAACACATCACATCTGCCAGTTACCCCATGGTGTAAATTGGGTGTATACCTGTGAAGACGCTCACTGGGAGTTTGAATCCAGAACTGAAGAATGTGAGTGCCCTGTGTTTAAAGGAACAGTTTAAACACTGTAAAATTATTGTAATGCAAAGAAACTCTTGAAATGGTCCCCTAACATAATTTACCAATTGTATCTCTCTCTTTATCTCTCAACCCCCCCCCCCCCTCACACACACGTCCTAGAGGTACAATAGATTACAAAAGCATTTTCAGACTAAACACACAAATAGAGATATAATTAAGCAATAATAAAAATATTATTTTATTATTTTATTATTATTATAATATTTTTTAAATATTAGGCAGGAATTGAGCTTTCGACCCAAGACGACCATTCCACCACCTTGCTGCCTTTATTATTATTAATAATATTATTATTAGAGGTGGTGTTTTTTACCTCAAATTGAGACCATGTTTTCTTATTTTTCTCTTCTGCCTCTTCCAGAGAATGAAGGAGGAGAATAGAGCTACAAAACAGGAAGACATTCTCAAACATCAACAGAAGATACATTCATTATCTGTTAGCAAAAGAACATAAAAACTACAATATTACTTTTACCACTACTACTACTAATATACAACAACTACTACAGTATATTAGTACTATACTACACTCCTATTATGCTACTGCTACTGCTACTACTACAGTACCCGGGTCACACACTCTAATATTTAGTAAAACCGCAGCTTCGATTACGGCCGTGACATCGTTTCAATGTCACAACATTTATTTGAGCCGCATTCACTTTTCTCCCATTGATGATGGGAGAGTGGGACCGTTGCAAAAAGTCTTCTACAGCACATCCTGGATTCTAAGTGGAGAAGAATCCAGGAGGTCTGGACTCAGTGGTGGCCAATCCATGTGTGAAAATGATGAACCACTCTTTTGCAGTTTGAGTTTGATGAATCCTGGCATTGCTATCTTGGAATATGACCGTGCCAGCAGGGAAGAAAAAAAAATCACTGATGAGGGGAAAACATGGTCATTCAATATATTCAGGTAGAGGTTTTAGGTGTATTTTTTGTGTTTTTCAGACCAGTCTTTAGCATCAAATCTTACAAGAGGATAGAGACACATTTGTGTGTAGACAATACAGATGATTCTATAACTATATTATATATATTCTATAACTATATATGCAGTATTGGCAGCTTTATTATAGTGTGTGTGTGTGTGTGTGTGTGTGTGTGTGTGTGTGTGTGTGTGTGTGTGTGTGTGTGTGTGTATCAGCCTATAAATCAGCCCATAAAACAACCTTTTACGTACATTTCCCTTTTTCACAGTATATGAAATAAACTCAAGCTTACATTTTTTGTGAAGTCTTGCCAACCTTTGAGCGTGTGTAATTTATGAGCCTTGTACCTAGAGATCATCTTTTATGTGTTTTGAACCTTGAATTGTTTTTGACTTTTTCCATTTTGCCTGTTGAGTTTGTGCTTCACGCTTGATTGTGTTTTGATTTAACTTATGACTTTGACTTCAATTGAATAATTGAATAATAAATCTCCAGCACATGGCTTCTCAAACCTCTCCTGAGTCATGCATGTTACTATATGTGCTTCTGAAGTAACTGACATCTTACGCTTACTTTAATCATCAGACTCACCTTTAATCCACTCCATAATAGGATCAGTCACATTCGTAGGATGATGTTCAGCTGTTTTGGGTTATGGGTTCAGCCAACTGGGAGGGTGGGGGGGTGGGGGTGGGGGGATATATTACTGATATTGCCATGGCCGTATTTCTAATACTCTAGTTTTCTATTTTACATGTTGGTGAAACTTTTTGAACAATAGTAATCTTTTTCTTTATTACTGTTTTTGACATTCTCTTTGACGCACTTCATGCTTGGCTTCATATCCCAGATTCTTTTTCACATCTTTCCTTCAGTTTAATATATCTGGTACATGTAGCCAATGAAGAAGTGTCCTTGGGGAGAGGAAGGTACTTTGTGGTTCTCTGTGCTAAGAGAAAAGCCTTGAGTAAAGGAAATACGGCCATGAAACAAAGACGAGATATATATGTGACCATGGAAAAATAGATACAGTTATCTGTTAAAAAAGAATAAATATGCAATGGTTCCTTGATATTAATATTAATACAATATATCTGGTACCACTTCATCAATTTCATTTAATTTCAAAAATTTTTAAATTCAACAGATGTTGTACATTTTTAAATGACTTTTGAGTGTGCAATTAAATTCTACACATGAACAAAGTTGCGGGCACATCTAGTTTTTAAATATGCTTGTCCATAGAGTTGATGAGTTAAGAGACCACTGCAAAATAATCAGTTTCTTATTTTTTTTCTTACAGTTGCATGTATTGGTGAAATGAACAGTTATGTTTCATTTTTTATGAACTGCTGACAATATTTCTCCTAAATTAAAAATATAACTATTATAATGTACAGTGTATATTTTAAAGGATATGACAACATCACAACACATCAAAATATTTTCCCCATTGTTCCTGATCATTATGGACAATCTTCATTGAAAAAGAAGGAACACCGGGGTCTCAGGTAATTCTACAGCAAATTACAGCACATAAAGACATGATGCATATATTGAAATTATAAATGTGTTGCTGTACTTTATTCATAAACACACCCATTTTTGTTCTTATTGTACATTAGAAATGGTACTCTGGGCTCATGAGTTTCTCTGAGGCATTGCATTTATTTCCTCCCAGTCATGGCAGCATTCTGGTCCAAGACATTTAGTCCACTCATGGGTTTTAGAGAAGTGCATGGCACATTAGCAATAAAAAAAAAGAAAAAAAGAAAAGAAATTGGAGCCAAACACTGAACACTACATTTCTGAATGATTGTAAGAGCACTGTTTCATTGTTTAAGTATAAAATGGCAAATCAATGGGTTTTGAGTTTACACAACCGGTTTCTCTCCATTGGCAGCCCACAGTCCACATGTTTGGCTTCAGATATTGTGTTAATGTGGGAAACTGTGGCTTTCTGCTGCTTGTCCAGTTTGTTAGAGGAAGCAACAAACACATGCTTCAGCATAACAAAGGAAAGTCTGGAAGGAGAACGAACACAGTATAACCACTGTATTCAGCTACAAGAAATGTGAATGTGGAATAATATTTAGCTGACTTTATAACGATAAATTTACACAACACAATTACATTTTTTATTTATTTATTATTATTATTAATTAGATTCAAAATGAAACTTTGCTCCATTTTCCACTCATCTCCTCAGTTATCTTCAAGAGCTTGATCACCTTGCCAACATCCACCCTTTCTATCTTCCACTGTTTTACCCCACAATCCTGACCATCAGCCAGCTCACAACAACCTCCTTCTCCTCTGATATTTATTTTCTATCTTTTCTCTCTTTCTCTGCAAACATCTTCCCCTTCTTCACATTCCTGTCCTTTTCATCCTCACTCTCTTCTCCTCCTCTTCATATTTTCTCCCATTTTATCTGGCTCATGGCATCAAAGATGGAGCTAATGCAAACAGATCAACAGATCTTTATTTTGGCTTGGTTATTGTTGCTAAGATTTGCTGTCATTATTGTTCTTAATAGGGAAACAAGAAGAAACGACTTGAAGTATACAACAAAGAGAATGGAACAGTAGTTAGTATATAACACATGCACACACACACACACACACACACACACACACACACACACACACACACACACGCATGCATGCATGCATACACATACACACTTATTAAAACCCAGTGCTTACTAATCTTGATCCCGTGATAATTGAAAGAGATAATCTTCTTCTCCTTGTCCTGAGGGGACACTATAACATAATCTTAGATTTATTCAAATAATCTCTAGATTACATCTCTTAAATATATGCTCTGGGACTTTTTCCATACAGCTTAAAAAAAATTGACAGATCGAGTTTAGATTCCAGCTTTGGCCACTCGGGGCATGACTTGACAAGACCTCTGGGGATGTGCTGTGGTGTCTGGCACCAGGACACTAATAGTGGATCCTTTGGGTGCTGTGGCTGACTTGTGACTGAGGCGCATCTTATGGGTGCTTGTTCGGATCACCTTGGGCTTTTTGCCTGCTTGGCCCCGTATGTGGTGGGCCGTGATGCACTGATGAGTATTCTTATGCCTTTGTGTCTTGGCTGGCATTGACATTTTTTTTGGCCAATTTGCGCTGCATTGGATTTCTGTGGCATTGTACTAGACTGGCTGGCCTTTGCCCCAGTGGGCATGGGTGAGCCTTGGATGTCCAATATCCAGTCACCAGTTTACTAGTGTATAGTTGATCATTAATGTTAATGTTATGTGGTTTTAATGTACTACGGCGGATCAATGTATGCCAACATTGTGAAGTTATTAATAACAGCTAACAGGGAAAGTCAATTGTGTACTGGAAAAAATTATTCATGTTTTTATATAACGATCATAATAATAATCATATTAATAATAATAATAATAATAATACAATAATCCCACCCTTTCTTGCTTTTCTTTCGTACCATGTGACATTTTTTTCCTGTCGTGCTTATTAAGCAAACACCAAAATGTACTGCAAGAGGTCAGATGTTTCTCAGTCCCCTACTAGGCTATCTTAATTATTTTCCCACAGTCTGTGTGTGTGTGTTTGTGTCCTGTTCAAGACAATTCTCTGCAGCTTTACTGGCTGAAAAGCGTCATCTGTCTGGGTCTGTTTTTTTTTTTTCCCTGCCTTTTTCTTTCTTCACCACATTCTCTGGCACTTAGCTTGCCAAGCGAGTCTCCAAAGTGATTTAGAAAGACTACGAAAGAAAAAGTCATGAAGTGATAGAGCAAAAGATAAAGTGAAAATAATCTGAGTTGTTTCCACTTTCTCAGGACACACATCCTTCTCCATGTAATAAACAATGACAGACAATAATCATTGCTTGACCCATTCGTGTCAATAAAACCTAGCCTGGAGTACATCAAGTACAAAACTTTCACACGCTTACAGATAATCAAAGGAAAGGCAAATTCTCTTTTAGAACATCATGACCTGGTTATTATAAAGTCACATGATTTAACTTAAATATGAGGGGTGTTCAAGTTAAACACAGCATACACACAAAATCACAAACTTATTTACAGTACACCTAGGAGGAATTTACTAAAGGTGAAAAAATATGTGGTTAATGTACAGTAAGTCCCCAACATTCGTTCGTAAATCCAATTTGTTCGTAAGACCAACAAACACTGTCCAGGTACTAGGATGCAAATAAAATTGGCTATACATATTATAAAACAAACATATTTCATGATCTTGTACTTGTTTTTTAGAATCGTGCCGATGGTTTAACAATTGAGGTTAAAAGAACAAGCAATGTCTGCCATTTGTACTGGAATGCATGCTGCACGTACGTGACAATGTACATTGCACATGAAATCTACAATCCACGATTAAACATTCGCAAACGCATGTTCATATCTTTGACAGAGGTGGGTAGTAAAGAGTTACATTTACTCTGTTACATTACTTAAGTAACGTTTTGAAAAAAAAAAAACTTCTATGAGTAGTTTTACTGCACCATACTTTTTACTTTTGCTTGAGTAGATTTGCGAAGAAGAAACGCCATTCTTATACCCTTATCTCACCTATACGGTTTGACTCACGGTGAGATGCGGAGTTAGGCACCGTGAGTTGCCGCGATTTCCCGCCGACGTTCCGCTGGCGTTCCGCGAAGTTCTGTAAGGACTGCAAGCTTCCGCGAGGACCGGCAAAAAAATTAAACATGTTTAATTTTTCACGTGGAAAGATGGAAACGTACTCACAGCGCCAAAAACTCGTGTGAATCATGATGAACCGTACTTATGGCCACCGCACGAAACCGCGTAGGTGAGATAGGGGTATTACTCCTCTACATTCGGCTACACTCGACTCGTTACTTTTCTAACCATTTGTACTACACATTAGATATTCTTTATTTTTGCCAAAGAAATTCAGCCAGTGGATCTACCACATGACTGTGTTTCACTAATCAGAAGGAGCAACAACAATCACATGACTCCATTCTACCAATCAGCCGCAATAACAATAACCACATGTACTGGCATGACCACACAAACTGGCTGCATAGTGGGGGGAAAAAAATCTTCAGCCGTGGTAAACAGCAAAGGAAACATGACGCAATTTGTTTAGCTGTTTTATTTCATTTTGCAATTTTAGCATATATAATAAGCTAGAGGTTAAAAAATATACGTTTCTTACATTTGTTCTGCTGGACACACTTTATGGTACATTCAGAACTTTACAAATTTTTTATGTTATTTTCTATTTGCTGAGCCATTTGGAGGGCAACTAAATATAACTTATATCTTACACTGGAAATAATTCACACTGTTCAAACATACATATGTTACCTACAGTAGGTATTTGTTTCAAAAGCTTTTTGTTGTGAAAAAAGTTAGATTAGGAAGTTTGTGTTTCTTGTTCATTAATTTGCTATTTTGTAACGATATTTAGTTTTATTCATTTATTTTATTTTATTTTATTTTATTTATTTCATTCATTTTATTGTTTGGAAATGTTAGAATTTGTACATTATTTTATTATTTTGTCTGGCTGCTTACATCCTTTCTAAAAAAAAAATACAAATTGGACATTATGATGAAATACTGTAGTTACTCAGTACTTGAGTAGTCTTTTCACTGAATACTTTTTTACTCTTACTTGAGTAATATTTTGGATGACTACTTTTTACTTCTACTTGAGTAATGTTATCTTGAAGTATAGCTACTCTTAGTTGAGTACAATTTTTGGCTACTCTACCCATCTCTGTAGAAAACACATAGAGAACCTGAACACGAAGACTAACTGAGTACCAGGGAAGCTGCATCTGCAAGGTGGTAACAAGACCTGCTCCCCCACTGTGATGACACTGATAACATTGAGCTGTTGAAACAGTATGGTCTTCAGTGTGTGTGTGTGCTTGATTCCAGACATTTGAGGCTGACCTCTCTCAGTATTGATTCTTTGCCACCTCTGCCCTGAGGGGTGAATTGCTCTGTGGTGCTTCAGCATCCTTAAACACATCAGATCAATGAGCCCTCTGACACACTTCCTATACATGACACACATCAATGTTAAAATCCACTAAATGAACACTAATTAGGTATACATAGTTATGTGCATAGATAGATGGATAGATGGATTGATCGATGCATTAACAGATGGCTGACAGGATAGAAAGGGCAAAATGAGCCTTTTAATGAAAGGAAGGTGGATGAAGAACATAAGATTAGTTTTGTAGAAGGAGAGATAGTGTAATGAGTGAGGAGAATGTGTATGTATTTATTATAGCCACAATGCATGAGAGATTGAACAGAGACACAAGTTTCTTTTTGCTGCTGCAGGTGTAAATTCTTTAGCAATACTTACATTGCCAGTGGCGAAGTCAATGTAGCCAGGCTGAGGCATGGAGTTTGTCACATTGACAAATTGTAAAATTTTCCTTTGGCTTTCTAACAAGAAAAGTAAGAATCCAAAAAGCAAAAAATCCAGTCTGTAATATGTTACAGTATTTCACTATAATAAACTAGGAAATATGCATGATTTAACCTTAATCCTCAAGCAATTACAATAAGTGTTCTTAGACGTACTGTAATATGTTCAGGCTTTCAGATTTTGCAATATAGCGTTGAAATTGTTATGAAAACCCAATGTTGAAATAACCAACATTACCTTTTATTCAACATGTAACTGCACTAAAATGTCGAAAGTTAATCAAAACGGAAATTACATACCTTGTTTTTTGACTTTCCACTATTGAAATTGTAGGCAACTTAAGGCATGAACCAGTGGAAGACAGGTGCAGATGATGACAGGCCGGTGATTAGTACTGTATACTGGTGATGCTGAATGCTGAGTACTTGGAATAGGCGAGAGGGGATATGAGGTTACTACTAAGTTTGTTACATAAACAATCAATTTTTTTTTTACAGCCTGTCACAGTAAAACATTCATTCCCATTTCTTTAATTTATTCTATGTAATTTAATTTAATTACATTTTAAGCAATGAGGGGGTTCAAGACTTTTGTACAGTACTGTAAATGTAAATATACTGAATAGAATACCTCTTATAGGTGGTAACGGTCTCATTCTGTGTAGTGAATGTGGGAGATTAAATCTTTAAAAACATTTGATTGTCATTTCATATGTAAGCTATAATCAAAATATCAAAATATATTACATTTCTAGCTGTTAAAATGAAGCTATAATCCTGGTTCACTCTGATCAGCAGGTGATAGCAGATTCTGCTGTTACTTTAAGCACATGACACAACTAGCTGGTAAATGTTTCTACAGTAAGTCTCATTATAAGCAGTGAATAAAAAAAATAAAAAATTATTAAATGCAGTCCAATTAGAAAGAATTTATCTTTTTTTGTGCAAACATTTTATTGTGTACCTGTTAAAGGGTTAATAAGGCAATTAGTCATGTACATAAACACACACCCACACATGCAAACATGACATTGTAATGATCCTGCAAAATGACTACCACAATGTCTTGACTTAAATATATAACTAAGCATGATTCATAGTTGCCCTTAATTTATTTTGATAACAAGCAGCTCATGAGTGACAGTTTCACATATCTATCCAAAAATAACAGAAAGTGTAAAATTTGAGTTATATGTTTTATAATGTAAACAAGATTTAATTAGATAAAGTGGGATTTTAGACATCACGGTTGTGCAATTTAATAAATAACAAGCTGATTAATCACTGAGATCAAAAAACACATGCACACACACACACACACACACACACACACACACACACACACACTACTATGATTCATGCAAAGAATTATACGACTTACTGTATCACTCACTCACGCCTATAACGCTTATCCTGTACAGAGTCGTGTGGTAGGCCATCCCAGGGTACACACACACACACACACACACACACACACACACACCAATCTGGGAACTAAGGCCAATTAATCTAATCTGCATTCTTTGGACTGTGGGAGGAAAGCAGAGTACCCGGACAGGGAGAACTCCACACACACACACCCAAGGCGGGAATCGAACCTTCGACCCTGGAGGTGCGAGGCCACAGTGCTAACCAGGGTCACAAATTCTAGAAAACATTTTATCCTTATGACCATTCAATCATCACTCATTCTCTGTCAGTAGGTCCTTACTGTACATGTGCTAACAATGCAACGTTAAGGAAAGAAAAGAAAAAAGCGTAAACAGATAAAACACAGCAAAGAAACTAAACCACAACAAGAATTAAACATTCTATACAGGTCATTCAATTGATATCCTGAGAAAAAAAAAGCAAGAAAACTTTACTGTACTTGCATTTTTTCCTTTTAAATAAATGAAAAGTTTCTCTTTTATCTTTTTTTTATATTTGATATAAATTTAACTGAACAAGTAAAAAAGGATCCCAATGATGCTCTTTATTTAATGTATCATAGAAGGTTTTATTGATGTGGTTCATGTGTTAAATCAGCTCTTTAAGCTAATCTGTACTGTAATTCTGTCTGGTGTCATGGCATAAAGAACCATTTTTAACAAATAAAGTTAAAAACATGGAAAGTTTTTTCCCCCTGGCTCTAATATGAGTTTGGTGTACTGCGTGAATATCAAAATTCACCTTTTTTTAAATAATGCTTTCTATGTCTATGGACCTGTTATCTACAGCAGAAGTAGGAAGTTCACATACTGTACACTTAGGTTGAAGTAATTAAAAGTGATTTTATTAAAGTACTCCACAGATTTTATATTACCAAACTATAGTTTTGGCAAAATCTACTTCACGCATGACACAAGTAATTTTTCCAACAATTATTTACAGACTATTTCACTATATCACAATTCGGGCAGGGTCAGAATTTGGCATACTGTCATAGCATTAGAAGGTTTTCATAGGCAATTTGAAAACATTTGAATCAACTGGTCATGTATCTGAGGATGTATTTTAAGGCCTGCATTCAAATGCAGTGCCTCGTTGTTTGACATCATGGGAAAATCAAAAGAAATCAGCCAAGATCAGGAAAAAAAAATGGTTGAACTTCACATGTCTGGTTCATCCTTGGAAACAATTTCCAAATGTACCATGTGCATCTGTACAAACAATATTATGCAAGTCTAAGCACCATGGAACCACACAAACATCATACTGTACCGCTCAGGAAGAAGATGTGTTCTGTCTCCTAGACATGAAATACTCAGATATGAAAAGTACAAATCAATCCCAGAACAACAGCGAAGGACCTTCTGTAGACACTTGAGGAAACAAGTACAAAAGTATCTATAACCAGAGTGAAACAAATGTTATATCAATATAAGGCTGCTCAGAATGGAAGAAGTCAGTTCTCCAAATCTGCCATACAAAATCCAGACTACAGTTTGCAGCTGCACATGGGGACAAAGATCTTACTTTTTGGAGAAATATCCTCTCGTATGATGAAACAAAAAAATTAACTGTTTGCCCATAGCTTTTGTGATCACTCCAGGAAAAGGGCTTCTTGGTTGTGTCAATTCTAGCACGGAGCCACTGTTAGTGTGTCTGGCCAGCCCTTTATTTCCATTTAATAAAGTCCAGAATATTGGCACAATCCTCTGGGATCCAGTATTATTACCTTTCACAGTGGCCGCTCTTCATTTTCCTTCTGTTTATTTCACTGCATGTAATCTGCTTTGTTTTAATGACTCACTCCAGGCCTCTATATCAGACCACAGCAAGCAGGGTCCATTCATGAAAGTGAGAGAGTGGAAAAAAGAGGTAGACTTGATTAGTTGACTGAAATCAGTGCAATATGCAATCCTTTAATAGTGGGTTTTTGTTTAATGTTTTTTATTCATGTTAACACTATCATCATCATCATCATCATCATCATCATCACCATCTTTGCTATAAATTTTTAGTGCCACCATTATAAAGTTATAAAATGCCTAAGGTTAGGTTAATGTAGCAATTATATGTATTGCAACCTTGCAATCTGGCAAATTTTTACATACAATTTGTACTTATTATTTAAAAATGATAATTCTCAACATAATAATCATTATCATATTCAGATGTTATACATCTTGGTACCTGACTGATAACAAAAAACATAATTAGACTAGTCTGAAATGCAATTAATGTTCAAGTCAAACTGGGACTCTTGATTGTGCAGAATAATAGAACACAGTTCTACACTAATGTGCTACAATAATGTACTTATACTAGTGTCTTACTAGATCTTGGATAGCATCAAGATAGAAAGTTTTCGCAGTACGCCGGAACCATAATTGGACTGCCTGCTTCACGTCTGAAACACTGGCCTCCCAGGAACTCCTTTAATGGCCCAAACATGTGCAAATGGCTTAGATTTCCTGTTCATGTGCAAGTGGTGTTTGTGAATGATTGATTGTTTGTACAGTTCTCACAGATAGATGCTCTCTCTATCTTTGGCAAATGGCAACACGTTATCTGTCAATTTTAAAGGAAAAACGCTCTCATCAACGTGGTGTGCTTGAAGTCTTCTATAAATAAAATGTTTTTTTAGTTTAATTCACAAAAAAATCATTACAAATTCTGTTTTTTTTATTATTTTTTTTTTTTATTTATTTCCCCCCCAATTTTTTCCAGATTTTATCCCCCTAATTTTGTCGTATCCAATTCCTCCCAGTCACTAGGGGGCTCCCACATTAAGTTCATACCGCCACTCAGTTGGGAGGGCCACAGACCGCCCACGTGTTTCGTCCGACCCACGTGACGTCACCGACCATTTTTTTCGAACTGCTCGCTCACGCATCGTTGGGGGCGGCGTAACACACTCGGAGGAACAGCGCTATCCGCTCCCTCCGCTTACGAGAGCTCACAGACACCCCTGATTGGCTTGTAAAGCCGTCGTTAATGTGGGAGTGCAAAGTACCTCTCATCCCTCCCCCCTGAGAGAGCTCGGCCAATCAGCTCCCTCTAGGCCTCCGGCTGTGAGAGGCAACAGCATCACCCAGGGTTTGAACCAGCGATCTCCGCATGATAGGGCGAGCTTTACCACTGCGCCACTCGGAGGCACAAATTCTGGTTTGACTTCAACACCCCTAGTAAATCTCTCTCCCTCTCTCTGAACAGAAAAAAAGTTCTTGTGAAATTAGGGGAAAAAACAGCCGTATTCCTTTAAATAATCTAATTACAATACACAAAGGCTTTCAATGAAATGTATACATTTATTTTAAATAAATAACATTCCACCTGTATTTTATGCGAGAAAAAACATCTTGTTGATGGATGGATTTTGAACAAGTTTGTCAAGCTTTCACTGTGCAGAAAGTGTTGCGAATGAACAATAAGAGCAGCTTGCAGACATTCACATAAAGCTTGACAACCTCACCGTCTACAACGGGTTGTTTTCCCTTCTTCTGCATGAGCACTGATATGGTCCCACCTGAGAAACAGACTGAATGTCATAATCGTCATTCTACCTGTGGCAAATGTATCAACCTGGAAAGATGTTACAGTGTGTAATAAGTGCTCCTGGGTAGCTGGCTGAGGCCATTTTTTGTTTCTTTTGGATGCATGTATCAGAGTTTTTGAGCTATGTGGGCAAATACAGAAAGCCAGCTGAGGGAACTGGTTTTTACCAAGTTATTCTGGATCAGTTGCAAGTGCCATACATTGGACAATGGACAGAACAAGCATCTCTATGTGGCTTCTGTGGTTAGAAATTATTTTAAAAATTGAATAAGACCTGTGCTATTCAGATGCTCAGGGTCTGATGTTTCACCTTCCATCAATTCATCGAACTTAGAAATTATAGAGTCAAATGCCATCAAATTTAAGGAGTAGAATAGTTGACAACCATTAACACATCTGTCCAGCTTCACCAAAGAAAAAGACCAGAAAATGTGAAACTGCATTATCTTTGCCAATCTCCTGCAAACTGTCAAGGCCATGAGCGTCACTGGACAGGGGCACCTTCTCCTGTATCCACTATATAAAATCCACTATGTCCACCAGTAAAACTTCATGTGCGAGTTTTAACGGCAGTGGTTTCATTTAGATCAATAATAACACGTAAAAATGGATTTTAAATTGAGAAGCATCTTCTGGTTTGCGCATTCATGCATGGCAGTGTACATGTTTTAGTTGATGAAGTGTAGTATTCATGCACCTAACCAATGCATCAGTGCCCAAAACAAGAATTGGGATTACGCATGATAGTACAACAGAACAAAAGTAAGTTTTAATAACAAAGATCATATTTTAATTCAAACGTTACTGTCTCCTATAGAGAAATGTCTTCAGATAAGATGGATGAGGGTTGTGCCACTGTCCCAGTAGAGTCTTACATCTAGGGAACTCTCCTGATCCAGTCCTACTCACTACCTAATATAACTGTTGAGATAAATGCTAATATTTCAATATGTGTTCCAATACCTCTGATTTCCCAAAGGCATTGTCTATGACTGAGGCCTGAAATTAACTCTCAAGTATGAAAAGGCGTTATAGAAAAAAAACAAACAAACTGACAATGGTTGACTGGAATGAGCAAATTAAGTGAACGTTGTGTAGTGCCAGACAGTAAGATTCATCCTTCATAGCCGACACAGAATATGACTAAAACTTGTTATTCCACTCAGTCACACAGCGTACACGATTTCAGTGTGCGCTAGCTTATGATGCTTCAATCTATCCCTGTGACGCTCTCCTTGTGCTGTCACTGTCAGTACTCTTGCAGAAAATAGCTGGTTTCAAAAAAATTAAGAATTTTGTCAAAGCAGCAACCAATGCAAACCAAAACAGACAAACAGGCGAAGGATCCGCCATCAAGCAGCCATGTCTGTTTCTGAAGAAGGGGAACCAGTGCAGCTCTCCAGGTGAGACCTTTATATGTCACAAGGTTGTGCATACATCCTTCCATTCAAGGTACTTTAAATGATTTTATTGACATACAAACTTAACCTACCACAGCAATATCATGTGTATCCATTGTTCCATTTATCCATCTTGAAATTCACGACATCTGCTCCTGTGAATGAAGAAGGCCCAGCAACCTGTCCCCATGTGCATACACTTCCAAAGAAATCCTAGATTCTGAAGAGGAAGAATACAAAATATAATTGGATGAGAAGTGTATGGTCCCAAGGAGAGATATTAGTTTCCAGCTCGAGACAAATTTGTCATTCTGAAACCCAGAGCCATGGTGTTTCCAGATTTAAAACCATGACTAGTCATACGAGGAAGCATGTTTTCCCTTTTAACACTTGGAAAGTCTAATATGAGTTGATTGACAGGTTGAGGGCAAGCGAAGGAAAAGTGATCAAGGAAAGTGTTTGTGCATGTGTGTGTGTGTGTGTGTACTGTATGTGTTATTCCAAATGAAACAGCTAGGGAAAAAAGGATCTAAAAGCACAACTTCACTATGGCCTAGTGCCAGTAAATATATTAGAGCACAGATTCCATCCACTGCTTCCATTAAAGCACATTACACAGCTTAAAGGTACATACTGGAGCAGGTAATAAAGCTTTAAGATCTCAGCATTACACACACACACACACACACACACACACAATCATTGCTTAAGTGTGTGTGTGTGTGTGTGTGTGTGTGTGTGTGTGCGTGTGTGTGATACTGTGTTCAGCGTAAAAAAATTTTTATACATATTTGAATACTATTTTTTTTGCTATGAATTATATATTGAGATATATGATAATATTATAATGCTATTTTTCTTTTCCTAAAGTGTTTGGCTGACCATAGTGTGTTATTGATCCAGTTCTTCGGCATGCTGCATTCCTCAGATTTGTTCAGCGTGGTACTGTATAACAAGCTAGTATTTGGTGAACCATTAAGCTGATCTCATATCTCCTTTTCCATTAAGACATCCCCAGCTCTTCTCCAACTGCCTAATTTCTTCTGTTACTATTGTTTTCCAGTAAACAAAGGACAATGAGGCAGTTGTGCTTTCGTGAGAAAGATGTGTTTGTTTTAGACCAGATACGCTCTTTGAGTGTAAAGAGGCCAGCAGGGAAGCATCATCCATTGCTAACAGCACTTAACAATGGAGAAGACATCTACAGAGTGGGTGTGTGCGATACTAATGTTATAACGTATTCTATGAGTCATGCAGTGTTTCACATGTGAATGTGGATTCCTGCTATGGATCGGGACTTTTCACATGCTTAAATGTCACATGGGTGGCTCAAGACTAGATTTGTAAAAAAAAAAAAAAAAAACACTCACACAGTGGTGTCATGCCATGGGATTAAGCTTCACATCTTAAAAAGGTGAAAGTGAATAATGTTAAGAACGGTTTAATAAATTTATATTACAGTATCAAAGTCAGCAAATAGATCATTACTGAAATAAAACTATAGACAGACTATGGGCATAAATTGAAATTCTAAATGATGGCCCATGAAACTGTTGTGACTTTCACCTGAACTGTGTAAATAGGCAGCATGGTGAAATTTTGACACTGTAGTCTCAAATTTACAAGGGTTGAAGGTTCAACTCCCACTTTTGGGTCTGTGTCCATGGAGATTGCGTGTTCTCCCTGTGATTGGTTGGTTTTCTCTTAGGACAAATTACCTTTAGTGTATGAGTGTGGGCATGCTTGTGCCCTGTGATGGACTGAGACCCCTTCCAGGGTGTACCCTGCCTAGTGCCCGGAGTCCCCAGGCTTCCACCCTGTGCAGGGTAAGTGGTATAGAGAATGAGCTGCTATTATTATTATTATTATTATTACATTTTTGATAGAACACACATGGAAACATACAGTATGTTAAATCAGTGAACCATGTACCAGTATCATTGCCTATACAGTAGCAGCATAAAACTTGGTGCAGTAGTGGACATGTGGCCAACAAACCAGCTCAGCTACAATTATACAGATGCACAGGTGCCATCTGTGCAGATCATGTTGTGGGTCAAATAACGAACTGGCGCAATAATATACTGTAAAGTGGTGGCTGAAATGCACGAGATGAAAGTGAAATTCATTGTTTCAATGCCATTCTCAATTTCTTAGAACAATGACAATCAAGATAATAAGAATGATTTTTAATCTGATGAAATGAAATTGCCTTACAACAATTACTATTTAGTATAAAGTTCTAAAATCTGCTGGATCTGGCTGGGCATTGAGAAATGATCTCTTGACTGCTACTCCCTTTTTCACATTGTGCAACAGTTTTCCATTGGGTTTTGGTCTGGAGATGACCCAGACCATGACTCCGGGAGCTGAAGACCATTGTACTGTAGCAGCCAGTTTTTCCACTAGTTTCTCAGTTAATTAGCACAACTCTTCAGCCAGCTAGGCTAGATCTAATTAGTGAAATCAGCTGACTTGTGCACAGGGAGAACTTTAACACATGCCATATGTTATCCTAACACTTTTAGTTGCCACCACTGTACTACTGCATCCCTTATACTTCACATCCGTATATGATCTCTAACAACACAAAGGATATGTATTATTAGTTTCAGGCAATTGTAAAAGGCCAGATTGGACAAGATTATAATATACAGTAGCTAGTTGCAGTTAATGAGCAGAGGTTGAGAAAGAACAATCAGATGAAAACAAGATAAAAGTGAAATAAAAATGAGATGCCCTGGAAATCACCTCCGGCTGATTACTTCCATGTCTCGTCTGTTGTACTGTACTTTGCAACTAATGAGAGAGCTCTGTAGCCTTTCAGGCTCTCATGCCAATTCAACAAGGGCCAACTAGTGAACACATAGCAGGACATGCTGCAAAAATCACAGGCAACTGTTGGCTTTCATTGCTTTATTATGTCTAACAGCCAGCTGTCGGAGCCCTCAGGTCACCCTGCCAGGATGTGTAGGTACTGTCTGATATATATTCCGAAGGCCAAAAGAGTGAAATGGGACTGGCAGCAACTTTTATTAAGAGAAACTTTTCAACTTTAACAAGTTCTTTATTAAGTTCCTATTTATAGCATAACATATTAGGAATACTAGAATGAATCCCAGCTATATTCCCACCCCGTCTTTTCACTTAGATTAGCCTTTGATCAGCTTTGATTGATCAACCTGCCTTACAAAACACTGAAAAGTAGGGCAAATTTTATATTCAATTTAGTCTTTATTGTCTGAATTTACTGTTCAAAAGTGTAAGTTTCTTCTTTATATTAAAATGACAGATGCAGGAAAGTAAAATTCATTGCAGTTGGTGAAGTGGTAGCTATACGTTACATGGATGTGTAGGTGTACAGTATATGTACACTACCGCTCAAAGGTTTGGGATCAGCAAATTTCTTTGTTTTTGTTTAGTGATTTATTTTCTACATTCTACAAACAACACTGGGGATTTTAATAATCAGTTGCTACTGTATTTTAAGATGCGGAGGCCACCTTTTTGGAACAGTTCTTGCAAACAGCACCTAGGATTAGAGCCATTATGAAGGGTTTACAGATCATGAGTAGCAGACACACCTCAACATTAACTGTTAAAAGGAGATTATTATATTTGGGGTGCCTTCAGCATTGCTTTACAATGTAGAAAGAACTAAAAATCAGGAACGACCATGGAGTTAGAAAGTGATTTCAAACTTTTGAGCTGTAGTGTATTGTATATGCACTCAGTGGAATTATACTGTAGGACATACTGTACCTACTCTACTCTATTCCTGGAATATTATGCCCCATGTTATCAATTAAGCATCATTTAAATGCCTACCTGAGTGTTGTTGCTGACCATGTCCATCCCTTTATGACCATATGATAACTCACCATGTCGCAAAGTTAAGATCACCTCAATTTTTTATTCTTGAACATGACATAAACAAAGTTCACTGTACTCAAATGGTCTTCATAGTCACCTGATCTCAATCTAATAGAGCATAATATTATAATCTCTAAGGAATGTTTCCCACACCATGTCGAATCTCTGCCACAAAAAAAAAAAGGCTGTTCTGAAGTCAAATGGAGTTCAACTCAGTACTAGAATGGTGTATCTTTTCAAGTGGCTGGTGAGGGTACACCACAGGTGCAAGGGCATGGTAATTTAAGTATAGTGTAGACAAATATGATACATGCATAAACAATGAAAAGATACAACATACAATAACTCTCCTCAGATGCTAGTCTGCTCTACATAAACGTCAGGTGTTTGTGATCATGTGGCTAGGTGCGTGACATGGACGTATGGTGTGCAGTAGCTTTTGGGTGTTGTCGTCCTGTGTTATTTGCGCTAACCTGACAGAAACAACCCCACGCTTAATCCCCACCCACCCACACACACTTAACGTGTAGCCGTTTTGGCTCTGGTATCCACGGTCTGTATGGCTCCATCTGGCCACCAGGGAACCAAACATTGCATAACCCCCAAAATGATTCAGCATGACGCTTGCTATGTAGAGCAAACACAGTAAAATGAGACATGCAATAGTATTATGACAGCAGGGTTATTTATTGATTTATTTATTTATCAACAATGCTACAATATGTAATCTGGAGCAGATTGGGTTCATGGGATTAAATGGATGATTTATTATATTAATAGACAATTAACCAAGAGACAATAACTGCACTCAAATTTGCAGCATTTAGAATACATTTGTGTTTTCTGTAAACAAGGAGTACACAAGGAACAAATTCCTTACCACATGACTTTCGAAGATAAACTGTCAGATGAATTCATATGTGAACCTTGCTACGAAAAAGTTTATTATTATTATTATTATTATTATTATTATTATTATTTTTATTATTGGTAATTTTATATTCATTCATTTTTATTTTATCTTTGTGCTGAGACAGCAAATAGACATTATTTTCAATCTATCTGTCCAAAATCCTCACCAGGAAGCAATAGCAAATTTAACTAATATCAGCTTAGCCAAGCTTGCACTTGGGTCAGTGGTGGCTTGGGCAGTTGATGCTCTGAGGGTCTGAGTTCGTGCACCACCAATTGCCACTGTTGGGCCATCTGGCAATGCTCTTAACCATTTTCACATAAGCATAAAGTGGACAGATTAAGATTCAGCTGGCCATTCATGCCGTGGCCTTCCCTAACTTGATAAGGATGGTCTAACAACAACAACAACAACAACCAAGAACAACAACAAAAAGGTCATGTTCCTCTGGCATTAATAGTTGTAAGAATTGAGTAGAAGTTATAACTTATAAAAATATCAGGAATATTGCAGAATTAAAGATGTTAGACATGGACACTTGGGTCAGTGATATACTGTAGTTGCAAAGCCATGACCAACACAAAACACTCCACTGGAGCCCCATTCATCTCTGAGATTCCTGTCCATATACAGTAGGGCATTTTCCACCCAAATCATTGTCACTGTGTCTAAAGGAAAATCTGGCCTTTATGACATGATGATATCCATCACACTAGAAAAGTACTTCTTTCATTTCCCTAATATGGGTCTACCTGGTGGTCTACAGCCAGGTTGAGTCATCACTAAAATCCCACCATATTGTGTCTTATTGTGTTCATATTGCATGTTTCTTGAGCTTAAAAGAAATAAAATAAATGAAATTCTAAAACATTTTCAAGCCTTAAGTATTACAGTATTGATTATAAACTATTACTGTACCACTTAGCTATGTCTGAATGGTACAGTACCTAAACAAATGTGTGGTCCATTATGTCCTCTCATGCCGTTTTATGCAATCACTTAAGTTTGTTGACAGTAGGCTGACTTTGCTTTTCTCCTTCTACCCTACTGTATGTATTGCCTGTGTCAGAACTTGCTTTCCTTTGCCAGATCTGCCAGATTCATCCTTATACAGGACTTCTTCAAACCAGTAATTCTGCACTCACTTTCTGCAGCTCTGGTTTGTCCCATGTAGATTCCTTAAAGATTGCTGTGCATTTTCCAGCATTGGCACCTAACCTAACAGGGCCACACTGTAAAATGTTATGATGCACTGTTCTAAGCCCTTGAACCACACTGACAACACCAAAATGTGGATTGTGAGGCTAAGTCCAATTCCCATGCGCGCAGTTGTGGAAAAGATTCTACTTAAGGGTCGGATTACTGGCATGCACCAAGCAAAGCAAACAACTAAGGAGATTGCTAAAATAGTTGGAATTAGTTTAATAATTGTCTGACACTTTCTTAAAATGTGGATAGGAAGGATAGTGTGGAACCTTGAACTTTAAGGAAGAAATGTGGTAAAAAAAAAAAAAAATCATGAATGAACATAATTGGAGATCATTTAATGGCTACTGAAGTTACACTATAAAAATTAGCAGTAGAAATCACACCTGTGTATAATAATGAAAGAATGTTTCCACATGCACAATGTGATGTAGACTCACAATTGGGACTAAACAGCTGTTTGGCCACAAGAAAACCATTTATTGGTGAAACTAATTGGAAAAAAAGCTTCAATTTGCTAGAGTTCATAAAGATCAGACTTGGGAGCAATGGAAAAAAGTTGTGCTGGCTGATGATTGCTGCTTTACACTATTCTAGTGTGATGGGTTCATTGGGGTACAAAGGTATATGACTTGATGCACTTATGATACACACTTATGATAGTTCTCACTGTACAAGCCTCTGGAGAGTGTTGTTATCTGGGGTTGCTTCAGTTGGTCAAGTCTAGGCTCAACAACATCATGTATCAAAATGAAGTCAGCTGACTAAATGTAGTGAATGGTATCACGTCAATGTATTTCTTTATTTTTTGATGGCATGGTCATACTCTATGATAATGATGCCAAGATTCATCAGGTTCACATTATGAATGAATGGTTCTTGGTGTGAAACATTTTTACACATGGATTGGCCAGCATTCAATTTTTTTTGTGATGTTCAGGACAAGACCATGGGAGTTCGGCTGTGCCATCAATTCAAACACTTGGCCAAAAATGTACTCTTGGCCAAAATGTAGATGAAAATAAATGCAGTGATGTTGTATATATGATTGTTGAATGTCAAGGTAAATGGATACTGTAATCAAAGCTGAAGGCAGTCCAACATAATATTAGAGTGTGCAACTTTTTTTTTTTTTTTTTTTTGGCTGGACAGTGTATCTCATGGAGAGATCCATGAACACAATTATTTCCAGATATTTTGCCTGCATGTTTTTCCCTAAAAAGTGGGACAAAGTCTTGATGGCACCAGCACTGTTTATAGGCTGTTTCTATGGCAATGGAGACCAACAGACGAAAGAGTAGGCTGAATACCAAATGGCTTCCTCCAGTAGTTCCCCTACCATTTAGTGGACATAACTTCAAGACCTCTTTACCTTATATAGTGAATTATATAGCTGATAGAATGTCATTTAGGATTTAGTGCTTAAGAGTAGATTGTACCGTTTAATTCTGTAAATTTTTGTCAAAGTCAGAGCCTTCATAAGGGTGAGATTTGGACAAAACATTACATTGCATTGTATTATGAGTGGCATAAGAATGATCTGGGGCAAAGACAAATAGACAGTTGTATTCATCCTTTCTAATTGTTTAGTTTTCTGTTTAAAACTTAGATATATTGGGTCCATGTCACCCATGTCATGTCTTCTGAACAGCAAACATGGAAAATGTTTGTATCATATGTATTGCCCCTCACGCTGAGTGCTTCATGCTGTAGCTCTCAGCACTGGATAGAAACTCCAGGTCCACAGCGCACACACTCACATACCAGGGCTTGACATTAACTTTTTTGCTCACTGGCCAATGTGGCTAGTGGATTTCCGGAGTCACTAGCCATTCAGCC
>JAQMYL010000018.1:13039922-13063247 GCA_030014365.1 Clarias pachynema
TATATATATATATATATATATATATATATATATATATATATATATATATATATATTCTCATAACACACAACAGGCCCAGGCCATGCAACCTGGCAAATATGGCCTGAGAGCTAAATATCCTTTTGAACAATTTTACTTTAAAAAATTTTTTTTTTTTACTACAGTCATAACCACTGACAGGTAAACTGAACATCATTACTCACCAATAAACTTACTATACAACAGTAAACTGGTGACAGGATCAGTGGAACCCAAAGATCACCCATGCCCACAGAAACCACAGGCCAGCCCATCTAGTTGATTAGTTCACTATTGATTCGGCCCCCAAAGTCCCCAGATCTCAATTCAGTAGAGGACCCATGGAATGCACCAGACAAACAGGTCCAATCCATGGAGGCCTCACCTTGCAACTCACAGCACCCACTGCCAATAATCTGGTGCCAGACACCACAGCACACCCCCAGAGGCCTTGTGGAGTCAAGCCTTAAGTGGCCAGAGCTGCCCCAATAGTGTAAGTGGAACCTACACAGCATTGGGCTTAACATTTTGTGTTTCAGTGTTATCACTAATCAATACGAACATTGTATGAAGAAAGTTAAGTGGGTAAAAATCCTGGTTTGAGTCCCTTCACTCTCCCAAATTTCTCACATGCATCATGGCAGATCTACAATACACTTTAGCTTAAGGATTTGTACAGTATTCTCAGTGGTATGAAACACGAATTCAAACTTAGATCCCAGTCAACCACAACATATCTAAGCTTAGTATAAATCAATTAAATGATTAGTTCTTCTCCATTTCAGACTATATGTGATAGACAGTATATTTGGAAACCTATCAACATGGCTTTAAAGGCTTTTAAGGATTGTATTTGCCTTTAAACACTAATTAATATTGCAATATGTATAAGAATAGCGAATTCCTCCAATTTTTGCATGAGAGAACCCATTTGCTGCACAGTTTCTTTTTCTTTTTACCTTTCTTTACCACACACTTACAGTATAAACTATTAGTTATTTAGTGTATAAAGAAGCACTGAAAACATCAAAATATGCAATATTGGGATACTCTTGTAATGACCTTTGTAACACTTTTTTTTTTAAATACTTTTTGATAACAGCTAGGAATTTACTCTTGAAAGGTTCTGCATCTTTGATTGTTTGTAAGACCTTCCTGATGTCATGCCTGCTCACAGTACACTAGTGCTGCTTAAACAACGTTCCATATTAATGCTTCATTGTCCTTTCATTTATTTATAATTTTTTTCATTTTCATTTTTCAAGAACATTCTGTGTTTCTGCTTATCAGAGGACGGACAATTTAAGCTCCATGACACATGGAGAGAGAGAGAGAGAGAGAGAGAGAGAGAGAGAGAGAGAGCACACTGATGACCTTGAAATGAAACAGATGCCACAACCCAGATGTTACCAAAGACAACAGCCTGTGTCTCGTTGTATTTTTTTAAATTTTTTTTTATCCCTCACTCTTTATCCTCACACCAACTCTCAATCCTTCTTCCATCCTTTATTTTTTCTGGCATGCTAATAAGCCGAATGACATTGCTATGTTGCTGAATTGCCCTAGGGAACATTAGTTGTCCTCTACAGCCATGGTTTGCCTGAGCTGAAGTACAATTCATGACTCTCTATTGCCATCTAAACAAACATGGCCACTGAGATATATGTCCCTATATTTATGTTTTTTGTTTTTTTTGGTAGTTTGTTCGCTATTGCTAGCCTTCTAGCTCCACAGGAGCTAGTCCTAAAATCTAGCACGGCTGTTATGACATTGCTATTTGAGTTATTACAAGGGAGACTGTGGCCTTGGCTGACAGCTTCAAATGATGGAAAGATCTTACTTTCTGTTTTTTTTTTTCCCTTTTATTCATTTTTTAACCACCTATCCATTTTTCTTTTTTCCTTCCTTTGACCTTCTTACTGTTGCTCAGCTGGAATGATATAGTATATGATGTATAGATTAAAGTGGTCTCTCATGTATCAGTGCCTGCAGCGCAGTAACCACTGATTATCTGAAACAAGTGGTCTCAGTGGAAAGGAAGGGCACCACTGGGCGGTTATTGTGAGGACAGGTGCAGATTGAGTTACATGGCAAGAGTGAAAATGACCGCAACTAAATTATGAAGTGTGTGACAGATTTTAGTATTTGCTCTATGGAACATAATGAGGGTCACTAGAGTCATTATGACGAAGTGAAGGGGGTCATAAAGTTGAAGGCGGTTTGAAGTTGGAATTAGCCCAAAGCCTAATGCACACTACTCTTACCTTGTGTTCTTAGGCAATGTTTGAGTAATATATTTTGTGGTCAGCGACAATCTCGATTCAAACTAATGTGATCAAAGAATTTAATTTTCTTTTATAATTTCTATTTTAAAAAAGGTAGGTAATTATTTTCCAGAGTCTCTTCTGAAGTGGAATTCTTTGTAGATACAAAATGCTATTCAGAGATAATAATACTGTATAGCTCAAGGTCAGTAAGCCTGCAGTATATAGCCACATGAGAGCAGTTATACTTTCACCAAAAATTTTCCTTACAGGCATTTGGTAATAACCGCAAAGGTCACTTTACATAGCTGTTTTTCATCCTTTCTGCCCTGGGACACACTGACAGTAAGCAGCAGGTGAAATGATCTTCTGATGGATTTTAACGCTGGTTCTATATTCATTAACACATTAGGTAGCTATACTTTTTAAGCTCCAGTGTTGTGTAAAATCTCTTTTTTTTTTTTTTTAAATGCAAGCTTTCTAGCCTACATCCATATACTTACAATCTTCCCTTGTATCTGGCTTGTATTAAAAACATTGACATTAAAACCACATTGGTTTACATTGGCTTTTCTATGGGATCGGACTGGATGGGATGGCCTTTGGTCCCTGCGGGCATGGGTGAGCCTTGGGTGCCCATGATCCTGAGTCCATGATCACCAGTTTGTCGGTATATAGTTTGTGATCAGTGTTGTTCAGTTTTTTTCGTCTCTGGTCACAATGTTATGGTGGTCGGTGTACACCGGTGTACACAGAGTAAGATAAAGTTGATAAAAATCTGGCATTTGTCTAAGAATTATTTACAGTAGGTTTAAAATCCTCTTCAAGTTTTGAAAGCATCGGTATTGAGATACTCCAGCTTGTCTTGTCAGTTCAAACCAACCCAGCCCTTTTATTTTGATATCTCTCATTAATGCATTTATGCCTGCAGAACTTCTCAGTGTATGGTTTATTTATTTCTTGTTTGTTCTTACACTAGGTAAACAGGGTAAAAACTGCTAAGCATGAAAATCCCAGGAAATCTGCAGTTTCTGAAATACTAAATTCAGATCTTCTGGCATCAATAACCATGGCATGGTTAACTTTAATATGATCAAATTTTCCCAATTGCAATGTTTGTTATACATTAGCTGACACTGTTCTTCTGTATCTGCATGGTTATATGTATTATGCTACTGCCATATGATTGGCTGATTGTGACATTTTATTCACTGGGCATTCCTAATAAAGTGTTCTTAGGGTGTATGGTGAGATGCACCAGGCATTGTTTTGTCACAGAAAACACTATCCCTTTATTTATTTATTACTGTGTAATATTTTCTTACTGTCAGTTCTAGACAATCTTGCCATTTAAGCATCTCTTTGAAAGAATGCCCAAGAGCAGGCCGCTTGAAGTAACAAGGTCTAACAAAACTTGTTTGAAAATGTTATATAAAAATGTCTTAGGTTTGCCTGTAGGCTAGTATATAAATGAAAACTCATCAAACACCTTTAAACTCTATGTCTCATCCTGTTTAAAAGAAGTCCCTTGAAACCGGAGATTTAAAATATGCTAGTACAATCTGTTGCTTAGAATGGATTAGATAAATCTCCATTCCTTATTCCATATTAATTCCATATTAATGTGAGTCAAATTACAGTAGATATTTGTACCTAAGCTCATTGGCTTAAAAATAGAAATACCCATCAGCCTTTTCAAGTAAAGCACACAACACACAAAGACCTTTAAACTACCAATGGGCCATCAATACAAATCGTCTTTGTTGAAGGAAATATCAACAGGCTATTATTATGTACATATACATTTACACATGTGTATATACTGTACACACGAAAAGAGCAAAGACGGATAAACTTGGCTTCCTGGTATTGCAATTAAAAAGTAAGTCAGAGCAATACTTATCGATCATGGCCATCTCTGAGCTTATGAAGAGGGTGGGTAATGTTTTCACCAGCCCTGTAATGCAGAATGAGCAGCGGATCAAATAAATCTGGTAGCTGGCCTTACTTGTCTCCTCACACTTCTCCTTTGGCAGCAGTTGTGTGAAAGAGAATAAGTTGGGATAATATATAAATGTAGATATATTTATTAATTCCATGAATGAATGAAGTTCACAGCTAGACTGCAACCAATGCATTTATTTAACCTGTTAACCTTCGTTTTAAACATTTTGCCTGAAATGGTATAAAAGGGGGAAA
The DNA here is from genome assembly GCA_030014365.1 of Clarias pachynema. Lineage (NCBI taxonomy): Eukaryota > Metazoa > Chordata > Actinopteri > Siluriformes > Clariidae > Clarias > Clarias pachynema. Next base: position 13,044,404 of record JAQMYL010000018.1, read on the forward strand.
AAAACATTGTTCCCACATTCCTTGGCCTGCAATCATAATGCTCTCATTTGAAATGCTACACTCTCAAGATTTGTTCCTAAATGTCAAAATGAATTACTGACACAGAGTAACAGAGGCTCGAATAGAGGATTTTTTCCCCTGACTCATAGACCTCTAAATTGATTAATGCCTTTTCCCCCCAGGTTAGATCTTTCACCTTCAAAACACAACTAAATTGCAGACACATTTTCTATCCTGCTGTGGTCCAAATTTAATGATGATACTTATCTTTGCACTGATCAACCATAACATTAACCTCACATAACCTTAACACGTTAACACTGATTATCAATTATGAGGGTGAGTCAAAATTCTTCGGTTATATTAAAACTTGGATACCTCTTATAAGCGCTTTTCATTCAAGGCTATTTTTCCACAGTCACTGCTATCCTGGTGTGATTGTGTTACATCGGTTCATTTGTAACTGTAATGCAAGCAAAACTGGATGCCCCACTTGTGATTTGCACAAAAAAGAGTAGCGGGCAGTTTCTCATTTTTTGTGGTTGGAGGGTATATCTGGTGCACAGACACCTCAAGGAAGAGCTTAAACAGAAGTGTCTGGATATCTGCAAGCAAACTTTGGACTGATCTAAAGAGAGTGAATGTTTCTAAAAGAGAATTATTTCTGGTGACAAGACATGGATTCATCGATACAAGTCTTAGTAGAAGCATCCTCAATCACAGACCAAGAAAAAGTTTGTTAAAAAATTAATGTTTACAATTTTTTGGGATTCTCATGGGCCAGATTGGATGATTATCAGGAAAAAGGTTCAATAATCAGCAGTGCTCATTACAATGAGATGCTTATTGAAGAGTTATATTCTAAACTTCAGATTAAACACTGCTAGGACTGCTATCCAAAGGGAGTTGTGATCTTGCATGACAATACATGTCTGCACCCTTCTGCAAAAACTTCATTTTGAGGTGTTACAGCATCCTCCCCATCACCCTGATCTTGCTCCATCATACTGTACCTTTATTTGGTGATGAAAAAATGAAAACAAGAATGCATTTGTGGCTTGCAGCACAGCCTAAAACTTTTTTTAATGAGGGGACTATGGAAGCTTGTTGACAGATGGACAAGTGTACTGAATACAAGGGCAGTCTCAAAAAGTCCACCTTTTTGGAGCCAAAGCCACAGGAACCAAAGGCCAGCTTTTCTTGTCTGATGCAACAGAAAAGCTAGTGTCGCACAACTTGCCAAAAAAGTCAATTCTAGTCACAAAAGAAAGGCATCAGGACATCCTGCGTGGCTAGAGCTGCCCTGATGGCACAAGGCACAAGGTGAGCATAATGTTTGTGTTGTAAAGTTATGGATGTGTGTCTTCATGAGAACTAAACAGCAGAAAGAGTCTTTTTGAAAGAAAAGATGGTAGTGGAACTACTAGTTGGGTATGTTGTGTCGACAGTTATAATAACAATAACTTCATTAATATAGAATTGGATTTGGACTTAATTTCTATGATTATCTTTTAAAATACTACAGCCTTCTACTGTATGTCACAGCAGTGTGTTTAATATTTTTTAATTGAAAAGAAAAATTAGGGAAAGAAAAAAAAAGTCAGCTAAATTTTTTTGCTGACCTAACATAACAGGAGAAATCAACCCACTAATCTTTACTTACTGGAAACCAGATGGGGAATATACAAAGGCCAAGAACCATGCGAAGATGCAAATTCTTAGCATACAGATAAAAAAAAAAATGTAGGCATATAAAGTTAACAAACAGACTCAGGTTCTCACATACACACAGGCTGCATGCAGCATGCTGCTATGTAATCCCTGGCATAGGAAACAATGCACAGATTGTTCTGGACTTTGGCATCTTGCTCACTACCTTTTTTCTCTCACACAATATTAAGCACATGCTCCTATGCTCATCAGTGTTTAAACTGCACACTTCGTATCAAAAATGCTCACATGATGGAAGTGGTGGCTTTTTAGTTGAACCTATGTTAGTGACCAGTCTGTGTGGATATGTGTCTAGTAACTGAGAGAAAGAGATAGGCTTCTGCCTGTATAAATACACAGATCAGCCATTAAATTACAACTTAAAAGATTATGCCCAGTATTGTCTAGCTTCCCACCTGGATTCTGTCCTCTGAGGGATTTCAGATTTCACCAAATTTCAAGCAATAACAAACATCTATGAGTAGAGGAAAAGCCAAAAAAGTTTATTGAAGTTAAACGTAGATAGACAGCACTGAACTGGTCAGGAAGACAGACACCTCACAAAGTTCTAACCAGAAAGTCCTCAAAGCCTTTAACTTCCTTATTTTCACGTGTTTATACACCTGATAAATGCTTTATCGCTCCTCCTTGTTTCTTTGTTTGATTAATTTTTTATTTAATATTCAATAGGTATATGTTAATTTGTTAGGCCTAGTGGTGTGGTAACCTCCAATTCCATACCCCCCCCCCCTCCCATCTCATATTTTACTCATTATTTATTCATATCTGGGTCAGTTTTATTAGGCCTCCAAAGGTTAAACTCTCATTTTTCCTTTTTTCAAAGAGAGTTTGGTTTGTTCCTCTTTTCCTAACCAGAATACTGACCACTAGTGCTGACAGCTTCATTTTTCCATCAGGGAAAGTTTTGAGATTTTTCCAAGATGTGTAATAATCTTATTCTTATTTTCATATTTTGCTATTCCTTTACCAACCGTCATGTCTCAACTGTCTTTAGTATGCTTAAAGTTATTGAAATTATTTATTTATTTATTTATTTCTATTTTTATTATACATTTTTCCTTTTATGATCTCAAGATTACATGTCATGTACTGATTAATTATTGAACTTAATTACGGTTAGGATCAATATGATTAATTTTGTCAAAGCTGGATTACATTGGATTATACTGTATTATTTAATGATTATTATTATTATTATTATTATTGTTAATATTATTATAATAATAATTATTTTTCATGATTTAAAAGACTGATTCATAAGATAATTTTATTCTTAAATCATGATTTGATCACTAACCTATATGATTTTAAACATTGATGTTTGATAATGTACATATACATATATGGATTAGTAATTATAGACACAACCATCATTGATGAATTTTGGTTATGTAGTGTAATAAAGAGTGATAGTGTTAGTTGTAGTGGTAAGGGATAGTAATGGATTTGATTATTGATTATTAAACCATTTGTTTTTTAGCTTTAAATAAAGGGAAGCCTGGCCATCTCTGTGTCCAGAAAAAAAATTAAAACGGAACCAAAAGTTATTTCTATAACTTTTATGAAGCAGCTCTGTTAAACTTAGTTTGCCAAATCTTGGCAACGTACTTTCTGTTCTTTTCCATTACACTTTTTTCCTTATTTCTTGCTCTCTGTGTGTACGGGTCATTCTTTGGTTCCGCTCTTGTAGAGTTTTCTACTTGATTAAGGTTAGAAAAAAATATATAATATAAAATAAGAAAATTTGTAAGTATCATTAGTAGTATTGTTAGTTTAGATATTATATTAGGTTATATTATTTCTTGTTAACATTATTGCCTCCTGCCTGAGTATTTTCTACTTCCCCAAATTGAGTGTCTGGCCTGCAAGCCCTGCTTCTCTCTGGTATGGTTCTTACACAAAGGCCTTCTGGGTATTGGACATTAAACTTTAAACTGGACATTGGCTTACTTAGAGTATTAAATCCCTAAAATATAATTGAAATTCAATAAAATTTTTCACACTTGTCCCAGGACATTGGCAGCAGCTGCCTTTAGGTTCCTTTAGGTGCCATGGGTTGTGGGGTGGGGCCTCTGTGACTTTGGCTGATATATTCTATGGGTGCTTGACTGGATTGTGATCTGAGAAATTTCAAGGCCAGGTAACAACCTGATCATAGCGGGTCTCAGTATTAGGCAAATACAACAGGCAAGCAACAACTTTAAGCAAGTAACTTTTTTACTGTGCCATTTTTTATTAAAAATTAAGCCAAAAGAAAAAACATGTGAGCAATATTAAATACCCCCATAATTCAGTAACTTCTAGATCCACCAGCAATTACTTGAAGTAATCGTTTCCTGTATGACTTTCAGTTTTTCACATCATTGTGGAGGAATTTTGGCCAATTCTTCTTTACAACATTGCTTCAGTTCATTGAGGTTTTGGGCATTCACTTTTGCACAGCTCTGTTAAGGTCCCACCACAGAATTCCAGTTAGGTTGAGGTCTGAACTTTGACTCTGCCATTCCAAAACTTTGATTCTTTTATTTTTTAGCCAGTCTGATGTAGATTTGCTGGTGTTCTTTGGATCATTGTCCTGTCGCATGACCTAATTTTAACCAAGCTGTCAGATAACTGTCAGTTAACAGACTTATCAACAGCAACCTCAAACGCGCAACGCCAAACTTTCATCAGCACGTCACCTGCCCCACCAGGGGCGAAAGGACACTGGATCATTGTTATACAACAGTCAAGGAAGGCTACAAGGCACAATTTTGACCCCCATTTGGGAAATCCGACCTCGCTGCCATCTTCCTCATGCCAAAATACAAACAAAGGCTCAAACAGGAAGTTCCGGTTCAAAGGGAGGCCGCGCGCTGGACGGACCAATCGGTGGCCGCGTTACAGGACGCACTTGATGACGCAGACTGGGACATGTTTCGAAACCGCTCTAATGACTGCTCGTTTTTACGGAAGCGGTTGTGAGATTCGTTGGGAAACTAGCGGATGAGACCATACAAAAAACAAACATCACAACGTTTCCCTATCAGAAGCCGTGGGTGGATAAAACTATCCGCGACGCTCTGAGAACTCGGTACTTGCATCAGGTGACATGGACCCGTACAAGGCTGCGCCATACAACGTCCAGAAAGTGGTGAAGGAGGTGAAGCAGCACGATGGGAGAAAACTAGAGAGTGACTCTAGGAGCCTGTGGCAGGGACTAAGGACAATAATGGACTACAAAGCACCAACATCCGGTATGACGAACGCAGACGTGACTCTGGCAGATGAGCTGAACACCTTCTACGCTCACTTCAAGGCTGCAGACAGAAATGCAAATAGCGCTAGCCAAGCTAACCATGCTAACAGCGCTAATGGCTGCAGGCAAGAAGACAATGCCTACACCAGAAATACGTTCAGCGTCTCTAAGCATGATGTGAGGAGAGCCTTCAGAAGAGTGAACACCAGGAAAGCAGCAGGATCAGACGGCATCTCAGGTCGAGTCCTCAGAACCTGCGCAGACCAGCTAGCACCTGTGTTCAAAGAAATATTCAACATCTCTGTATCCCCACATGCTTTAAAGAGTCCATCATTGTTCCTGTCCCAAAGAAACCCCATCCTGCTTCCCTCAACGATTATTGCCCTGTAGCCCTAACCTCAGTACTGATAAAGTGCTTTGAGCAGCTGGTCAGAGACTTCATCATCTCTTCAATACCTGACACACTGGATCCATTACAGTTTGGTTACCGTCCAAACCGCTCTACAGATGATGCCATCTCCCATTTCCTCCATACATCTCTCACTCACCTGGACACTAAAAGGGGGAATTATGTTAAAATGCATTTTGTCGACTACAGCTCAGCATTTAATACCATAATTCCCTCCACACTTACCACCAAATTGGAGCACCTGGGACTCAGCCCATCTCTGTGCCACTGGATCTCCAATTTCCTAACTGGCAGACCACAGGCAGTAAGGATGGGCGGACATATCTCAGAATGCAAATAGCGCTAAAAAAAAAAAAAAAAAAGATAGGGGTGCATCAAAGGGCTTCATCCATTCAAGTGGTTGAACATGCTATACAGTATATTTGTATCATTTATTTATTTATTTATGTATTTTAAATGGGCACATTTCATATTACCCTCCCTCACTCTCAGCACTGGAGCCCCACAGGGTTGTGTTCTGAGCCCGCTGCTGTACTCATTGTACACATATGACTGAATAGTCATTACCAACTCCATCATCAAGTTTTCCTGACGACACCGTCGGGGTCGGCCTGATCACGGATAACGATGAGACGGCCTACCTGGAGGAGATTGCAAATGTGGAGAACTGGTGCCAGATGGATACCTCGGTGTTAACATCACGCAGGACCTGTCATGGTCATTCTTCACTTATGGACATTTGGACATTTGTCATTTTGCACTCATTCTGGACATTCATTGATACTATGGACAGTACACACCTGCACATTCATGCACATTTACATATTTACATATTCCTTTTTCATTTCTTTGCTCGTTGCACATAAGTCACTTTCAATAAGACACTTTCATCCCCCACATCCACTTGTTATATTTTTCTTATTTTTTTTATATTTTGTCTTTTACAGATGCATTATTGTGGGCACTGGTGGCTCAGTGGTAGGTGTTTCGCCTGCCATGCGGACGGCCTGGGTTCGATTCCCAGCCAGTGCCCAAACCCCAGCCACTGGATGCAGTGCCGGTCCCAAGCCTGGATAAAATGGGAGGGTTGCGTCAGGAATGGCATTGGGCGTAAAAACTGTGCCAAGTTGTAGTGCGGACTGGATATTCGCTGTGGCGACTCCTTGTCGGGAGCAGCCGAAAGACCAACAACAACAACTTTTACAGATGCATTATTCTTATCTTAACTAAATTTATTTTCTATTTTATTTCTTTTTATTAAAATTTATTTCCTATTAATAATCTTTATTTTTTTAAGGTCACATGTGGTTGTTTAAGCATGTCACTGCATATCGTTCTGTTTTAGACTGTGTACTGTATGTCACAAATAAAATAAAAATTTAATTTTTGAATTTGAGATAGATGGCCTCATATTTTCATCTAGAATTCTCTTGTATTCAAAGGAGTTCAAGGTTAACCTGATTACTGCAAATCATCACCCCTCCACCACCATGGGGTATGATGTGTTTCTTCTGAAATGCTATTTGGTTTTTGCCAAATGTGGCGCTGGCCATCAAATCCAAACAACTCCATTTTGGTCTAATTTGTCCATAGGACATTGTTCTGAACCACAAGTCTTGTGTTTTTTTTGTTTTTTTTTTCAAAGCAGTTTTGCAAACCCTAGTCATGCTTACATGTTCTTTACACTCTGGAGTAGTTTTCCCCTGGCAACCCTTCCAAGCAAACCATACTTGTTCAGTCTTCTTCTAATTGTGCAGTCATGGACTTTAGGATTTAACATTTTCAGTAAGGCCTACAGAGTCTGAGATATAGCTTTTGGGATTTTTTGCTTTTCTCTGAGCATTGCATTGTCCTACCTTGGGTGAATGTGCTGGGACGTCTACTCCTGTGAAGATTAGCAACCATCTTTATTGCTTTTTACTTTTGTATAATCTTTTTTATAGAAGAACATTGAAGTCCTAATTGTTTGTTAAAACCTAATGCTTAAAAGCTAATGGTTTTACAATTGCTTTTCTAAGACCATTGCTTATGCCCTTCCCTCTTGGCATTGTGTTAACACAAACCTGTAGGTTCTTCCAAAACTTCTGTTTTTATAAAGGTCTGCAAACCTACTGTGTGAGCACACCTATACATGTCACTCAACAGAACCAATCAATGTGTTTACCGTAAATACTCAGATTATGTGGAACACACAGACATAACCGTAAGACAGTTGTGTGGGAGGGCCAGTGTACTTCAATCAGGAACAAGTGCAATGTGATTTCCTGGAGCAGAACACTCTTTTTAGAGTATCATGTCACTGGAGGGGCCTGGCATATTATCTACTTTTATAGCATATAGCAGATGCTCTTAATCCAGACCAACTGAAGTCTCTGTTGAAAAAATATTGCCAAGCTGGTGCAACCAGACTGTGAAACCAGCCTTACGCCATACGGCAAAATCTTTTTTCATAGAAGTTAAAGTAAGACAATAAGTGCAATAAGACAGTTGTACTCATTTAAGTGTGTTATGATGAAGAGACACTTTAGTCTTCATTCAAAGACAGACAAAGGTGTTACTGTTTAGACAGCTAGGGTAAATGATACCAGTGTGTTGTTAGTACAGAGAAGAGTCTTGATGAATATCTTTTTAGCGCGTTGAGAGATACAGGGCTCGTGGCTTGGAAGGGAATGTGGGGCTTTGACGAGTGATTGCAGGTATGTTGCAGCTGACTTCTTTTGATTTTGTTAGAAACCATCCATGGTTTGCAGCTGGTTCAGTTGCCGAGATCTGATGCAGGGAAAGACCTGGAAAGGATGAGTGGCAGTAGTCCAAACCTGGCATGACAAGTTCACACAGTACATTTGTCTGAATGTCTGCCATCGATTCAGCCAGCCACTGATGCATGGCATGCAAGGTGAGCTTAGTGTCAAGGCATGTATGAGAGGCATTCAAGTCAAACCAGAAAATTTTTCATAAGTGAAAGCATTAAACCGATTGATATTTACAGAGGATTTCAAGCACAGTATGGTAATGAGCCTTCTAGCCACAGTTCGTATTTGAAGCATTTGAATGGTGCAAGCATTTTGAAGAAGGCTGGACATCTGTGAATGATGATCCTGGCCAAGGTGGTTCAGAGCCACCTGCAGGCATTCCCGTGAACCTTCAATGAATGAAACGTCTGATCCTTGAATATTGATGGAAGTCTGTAACTTGTGGAAGAGACGCATCTGTCTGTGGAAAGTGTACACACAATCATTCACAAACACATATGGTATATGGGTCAAGGAGTTCCTGGGAGGCCAGCATTTCAAATGTAAAGCAGACAATCTAATTATGGTTCTGGCGAACTGAGAAAACTTTCTACCTTGACGGAATCCAAGCAGTAGTGAAACATCTGGATACTGTAAGTGCATTAGTGTAGAAGGGGATTATATAGAGAAATAAAGGTAGCTTTGCCTCCCATAGCTGTGCTCTGTTATTCTGCACAATAAAAAGTCACGGTTTGACTCAAATATCCCTTGTAGATCTGCCACCCATTTTTACAAAGTCATCATTAACAATAAGTCATTTTGTAAAAAAAAAAAAAAAAAAAAAAAAAAAGATAGGTGTGCATCAAAGGGCTTCACCCATTCTTCTAAGTGGTTGAACATGCTATATATTTGTATTATTTATTTATTTATGTATTTTAAATAGGCACATTTCATAAGGTATTACCCTTCCTAGACTATGTCTCAAAACTTTAATTAAATTAATGTAAAATAAAAGTATGAGCATTTATCCTGACTGATTCAGAAATCTAATGAAATGTGATGTTCAAAGTGATAAAGGAAAGTCTAAATTCAAGGAATTTAGAAATATCAAAGCTGGACAGCAAAGCAGCTAAGTTTAGCCAGTTGGCCACAGCACAGTTAGAACCAAAAAGAGGCAATGCCTATTACAATCAATGCGATCTAAACTACTACTGTACCTGTGCTGGATTTGGATGATGGATTTAATTTTTCATTTATACTTGCTGTAAATATATATTTTTTTAAACAAATAAAAGTGAGCCATCTCCCGCATCCAAAACATGGAAGTGCAAAAAAGGTCCATCATCTACATTGTTGATATTTTAGCCTCCGTACGACATTGTCATCAGGACACACTGGTTAAACATAGGCTCTCTCAGGCCAGATGCCATGGGATTATTTCATTTAGGAGGCAATCTTTAAAGGCCAATCCACCAGATAAACAGGGGTGCTCCTATACCTGAGTAAATCTGTCAGTATGTGAATCTGTACACCCTGGATGGGATGATCATCCATCGCACACGCACAAATACACATACAATAAGGGTAATTTGTAAATACTATTTAAGCCTACACTGCATGTCTTTAGACTATTGGAGGAAACCAGACTACCTGGAGAAAACCCACCAAGTACGGCTATAAAATTGGTGCAGTATTATTTATGAATAGCAGTAGAACAATTATACTGTAAATATTTAATTGATGTTTTGTAGAGAAGAGTCATGTGTGCTTTTTTATTTTATAGGATAATTACTTTGCAATTCAAGGGCAAATCTTGTCTTTATATACCAAAAGATATAAATGCAGCTTAAACCGTTGAAAAAGTTTGCACTGAACTTGCCCAGGATTTTTTTTCTCTCTCTCTTTGGTCTTCAGAGGGCTAACACACACACACACACACACACACACACACACACACACACACACACACACACACACACAGAAAGAAAGAGCAAATGAATGCATATGATTAAATTCCTGTTTTGATTCCTGCTAAGGAATTTTATTGACTCTAAATCCCAAGTTGCCAGGAGTGACCAATCCCTTCTCAAGAAATGGCTGGTGTGTATGAACGTTAAGAGTTTGTGTGTTCGTAAAGGTGGGATTGGGATGGATAACCACAGTGGGCTTGTTGAAAAGCTAAGCAGCGGTGCTCCGAAAGCACATTCCAAAAATATGTGAAATAGTTCAGAATAAAATATTATATTATGACACAGAAAGACACAGAGGGAAGTATGATATTATGACACAGAAAGACACAGAGGGAAGAACAAAACTGACGAATACAATAGGCATAAACAGATTTATGAGTCTGACTGAAAATTGAGAAGGACATTAACGCACCAGAGAGACATGGGTGCAGACAGTGTAACAATGTCAGAAAAAATGTGATATAGAAAACGCAATGGAGGAAGCAGAGAGGACATTTTCAGGGACTGCACACAAATGCTTTCTTATTCTGTATGCAAAATATATGTGGAATTGACAATATATACCTCCTCACTACATTTCTTTTCGGTCTCTCTCTCACTCTGGGACAAACCCAGCTATTTCTGGCAGTTCCACTGACCTTGCTTCCGCTATTAAAGGGGATTTTTACTGACTGTTTGCTGCCTTACAAATAAGATCATAATTTCCATAGATATACTTGTGTTTTTGATTTTCTTATGAAGTCAGAGAACTCAGCCAGGCATACTTTAATTCCATTTCACATGGGCCTCTGTGGATTAAAACATTACAATACTGCAAAGAAGCCAGCGGACATTGAGGATTTTTAAAAGAATCCCTCAAGCAAGCAATGCTAATGCTGCTAAGAGTGAACTTAAGCTCTTAGTTTGCAGTGAGGTAGATATTCTCACAGTAAAGGGGACATATTATGCAAAATTGACTTTTTTAAGTCATTTTAAGACATTCAGGTCTCCAGTGTGTACAAATATTATGTGAATAAAATATTCCCAGCGTGTTGTCTTTTTTTCCTTTTTGTACTGGCCAGGGCTTAAACAAGACAATTAGAAATTCCCACTATTGTGACCTCATATACATATTGTCCCTCCCCCAGCCTATTGCTCAGCTTTGCTGTTCTCTGGAAGGGAGTGTCTCCAAGGTAGCTCATGTACAGTATGTTCTCTGTATGAAAAATGCATTATCTGAGGACTATTTCAGCTGGAGCATTAACACACATACACACTTTAAGGGGGCCTCTGAGACATATGTTAACTTGTTCAAGAAATAGCAGTGGAAAAAAAAGTTCATGGTATAATGTGACATATCTTAAGGTATGTATCTTTAGGTCTTTTATATATTTTTATTCCTTACATAAAATAAACTAAATAGAGTTTTATATTCATCTTGTCATTCTATACGTTTTGCATCTAAACAAATTAAATTTAAATGAAATCTGCTTCATCAGTAATTTTTCTAAGAACATAAATAAAAATCTCACTTTATGTGTGACAGGCATTAACCTCCTATAGCAAGTGAGCAAAATCTGTTTTTAATCATGATAAACTGCATCATGCAGTTCACTCATACTGTCAGATCCATAACAGCACCTTTTTTTAATAGAAAAAATCCCACAATGTTTGATGATATGGATTTTACAAAAATTCAGATGCTGTCATTTAAAGTATTTCTTAAAGGTACAGATGCTACTGGGAGCATCTTTTATAGTTAAATACTCTCATTAAAACTGCAACTACACCAGTAATTAGTTAAAGTATTAATTGGAACTACTTAATTGTGTAAAGTATTAGGTTACTGCAGTTATTATGTTGAATAGTAAATATTTTAGGAGTTTGGTGTCCTAAAATATGTTGTCAATGCTGTGGTGACATCAACTGTTAGAATGTTTTTACTTTAATGTTACTTTATTTAAAGTGTGCTGAGTTGCACAGCAAAAAGAGATAAATACATTCTAGCACATTTGGGGGGGATTTTTTTTTTTTTTAGCAAAGATTTTTTTTGCCTCTTTTCTTTAAGTCACAAGGTTTTTAAAAGGCCCAGGTGACAAAATATTGTCAGCATTGTTTTGGTTATAAAAGATTTTTATTTATTTTATTTTATTTTTTGGGGGGGGGGGAGTTTTTTTGTTTGTTTGTTTTTTATAAAATGTATAAATCAGCCTGCAGTTGTGTTTGTAGTAATGTAGATCTGCAATTTAATATCTTAGGATCAACAATATGTTAATTGAGTTAGAATTAAACTAAACTAAACACACACACAAATACAAAAAATTAGAAACATGTTATTAGAAACAGGAGGAGCTCAAAGAATCCATGGAGAACGTCTTTTGGGCTTAAGGTGCTTCTAAAAAACCATCCAGCACCTCCGGAGGGGGAAACAGAGAACCACCCAAGCTGTGTACAGCAAGGATGGGACACTGCTGACCTTGATTGAGGAGGTAATTGGGCGGTGGAAAGAGAACTTTGAGGAACTCCTGGACCTTGACGGGGGGTCAATCTCCCTGGGCGAGGTCACTTGGGTAGTCAAACAACTCCATGGTGGCAAAGCCCTGGGAATTGATGAGATCCATCCGGAAATGGTGAAAACTCTGTCTTGGTTGGCAGGCCTCTTCTACATTGCGTGTCAGTCCAGGACGGTGCCTAATTACCACCCAAAGTAAGAGCTGTGTTTGGGTTCTTGGCAGTAAGTCGAACTTGTTCCGAGTGGGTGTTGGCCTCCGAGTAGAGTAAGGATGTCACCAGGACACCTCCCTAGGGAGGTGTTCTTGGCACGTCCAGCTGGAAAGAGGCCACAGGGCAGACCAAGGACTAGGTTGAGAGATTATATCTCCATCTCGGGACCGCCTCGGGATCCTCCAGTAAATGTTAACTGAGGTGGCTGGGGAAAGGGAAGTTTGGGGTTCCCTGCTGGAACTGCTACCCCCACAACCCGATTTTGGATAAGCGTTTGAAGATGGATGGATGTATAGATGGATGAATGGATGGATAGAAACATGTTTGAAGATCATGAAAAACTTTTAAAACAATACAAACTATTCAGTTCACAATGCATCATCAGTCTCAACCTCTACCATATCTGTAGTTGACGGCAGAGCCTTATCATAAAAGTACATGACTTCTGTGGTAACTGTGCTGGCTAAAATAAATAAATAAATAAATAAATAAATAAAATGCAACCACAGGGGGGCACAATCCATGCCAGTACCAAGTGGATAAATGCAGAGGGTTGTGGCAGGAGGGGCATCTGACATAAAACATTTGACAAATCAGTCATGCAAATTATTATCATGACTTCCATACTGGATCGGTTGCGGGCCGGGTTACCAACGAGGATATTGTTAGATGGGTGCAGATGATTCGCTGTGGTGACCCCTGAAAGGGAACAGTCGAAAGATGAAGAAGAAGAATAAATTAATAAATACAGTAAAGCTAAAAATAATCCAAATTTTCAAAACCAGGTACCGTACAAGCTAACGCAGTAAAGCTAACAGGTGATTAGTGAGGGATAATACCGGTATGAGACATTTTACTTCAGGAATACAATGTACAGTATTACACTTAATGCGCACAGTGAACACATGGACTGCCTATTCTAAAGCTGAGCTTTATGTCAAGAACACAGGACTGCACAAAGGTCTTGAGCCACACGTCATTGCTTCATCTTTTCCTTTCAAAGTGCCAGTTTTTTTAATGTAGTCTTGAGGAGTTCTCCAGGGTCTCATTTTTTGGCCAGTTCTGTCTCTCATTTTTAGTCCAGTACCTGACCAACTTCAGAGAAATGTTTTTTGTACAGTATGTTAAGCCACCCAGTAACCTATGAATCATGCAAGCATAAAAAATCTACAGTAACGAACTTTTTAATTGTATCTTTAGGCACTTTGCACCCTCTCTTGAAAATAATAATAATAATAATAATAATATTAATAATAACATTATTATTATTATTATTATTAGTAGTAGTAGTAGTAGTAGTAGTAGTAGTAGTAGTAGTATTAACATGATCAAATATAAAGAATTTGTTCTGTCCATACATTTTATTTTCAGAAATGGTTGGACATAGCCCCCTCCCCCACTCATAAATTCTGAACTTATTTATAGAAAGGGTCCTTGAAAACTCTTTCTTCAATGTGTGGGTATGATAGTTTGCTGGATGGATGCTTTGGTCGATCTCTGTAGTTATGGAGACTGTTATAAATCTGAATGGTAGAACATCATATAGATGTTTGTCACTAACCATAATAGAAACGACAGGACAAATCATTAAGAAAAATAAATAAATCACTGATTCATCTCTCAGACTCATACTCAGGGACTAATTCCTTCCCTCGCTCATAGCAGATCAAAATCAGTGACAGCAGAAGGACAAAGATGGAAGAAGTAGAACTGCTTGCTCTCTCTCTCTCTCTCTCTCTCTCTCTCATCCCACACCAAACACTAAGAAACTACAAAGTTAATGCTTCTATAGAGAATCCATCTGGTTCATCTGAACACCTTTACTTAAAATCTGTGGATGTTTTTGAACTTTTGAATTTTCCTTTTAAATCTGACATGTCCTGACATTTGTGCATTTTTCAGTTACTTACAAACATAAAAATGGGGCAAATAATATGTGTGTGAGCAGCGTGTATGTATAAGCTTGAATCTAAGAAAATAACAGTTATGAGTGATTATTAAAAAAATAAAAACTCTTGTACCCTAAAGTTTTTGCTTCAAAATGAGATGACAATCATCCTGCTTACTCTTTAACAGAAAACAATATATTCATTAAAATTCTTTTTGTTTAGAAATACCATATGCGAGGAGATGTGAATGATCATGAATAGTGCTATAATTCACAGATAAGAAAACAGACATTCAGGGAAAAACAGTGCAATCAGGCACAGTTAAGGCACACAATGAAAACAAGGGTTTTCGGTTTGTAAAAGCCCATTCTTACACCCAAAACACAGTCACACATCTTTTGTGCCACTGTTGAAAGCGGTTCCTGTTCCACTGAAGACATAGGTGAACATCGCATACCTGGCATTTCCTATGTGTTTTTTGCTGCTTACTGTACCTTAGACTGCTTTGCAATGCACACAGAACCTGTGACCAGCAGTGGCAACATTACTGGCACCCGAGGTCAGTCGATGTGTTGGTTGTACGCAGTCACAGATGCAAGACATTTTGTTCCCTGTGTACTTTGTGATTTCACCCTCTTCTGCACAGTGTCTCCTGTATAAGCAGAATGGAGAGTACAACAGGTCGATATTTATCATGTAATTCCACTTTAAATACAAGAGGCCCATCATATTTCTTATGTCGCTGTGTCAAGTATTTGCAGAAAGATATTCATGCATACTGAGAAAGCGTACCCTTTTATTTTGTACCTGTGGTACAGCCGACCCCTAAATAACGCTTAGTCAGTGTTTGTGCCCATTTCTAGGTATGAATAGGCCACAATATGTGCAAAATACATTGAATATTTTGTAACTACTGTTCAAATGTGCAGTATAAACACATAATTTAAGCAATATGATAGTGGCAATACTCAAAGTGCACTTTGATAATACATTCGTACCTATGCATTTGATTGTATAGAGGTGAAAGAGTAGAGAAATAGAAAGTGCATCTGATTGTTACTGTCAGAAAATGGGAGCTGAGGTGGATGCAAGTGCAGGTTAAACATTTGAATAAAAAGAAGGCAGACAGAGAAATCTAAATCAGCATTTTCATTATCAATACAATTGTTTAAGTCCAAACAACTGACAAATAATCAGAGGGCAATATGAGAAATACAAACACCAGGAAACAAGGTGAAATCAAAAGGAGAATAGCAGTTAATATAACTCAGATTGGTAAGGTTCATATACTGTAGGTTTTGTATACCCCACACCTTAATAGATAGAGATGGATGGATGGATGGATGGATGTGGCACTCACATACCTAGTCATTGTGAACACCAGGTTTAATAATTTGACAAATTTATCAAAATCGTATTTTGCTTGTATGTCATTTGGTGCCAGAAATTCCGCCTTTTGGCTGGTGAGCCATGCAGGACAACACGAACGGTAGCCATTCCTTTGTCTCAGATTTTGGGTTCACTTGTCCAGGAAAGGAATTACGCCCTGCACAGGTTTGCTAGTCCATAGCAAGGTACACACACACACAGGAAATTTTGAAATGTCAATGATCCTATTTTGCATGTCTTTGTACCATGGGAAGAAACCGGAGTACCCAACCCACCATGCATGAGGAGAACATGCACACAGACCTAAGGCAGGAATCAGACCCTTGACCCTGGAGGTGAGAGGCCACAGTGCTTATCACTTATGCCACTATGTCACACCACTATCTTATAAATAATAAATAAGTTAGTCAACACTTGGGGGACTGCTGCTGCCCCAAGCAGTTGCCTGCCATGTTTGTTCACAAGCAATGCCTCAGATCAACTGTTTGCTGGTTTACTAATCCAAAAAGACTGCAGTGTTTGAAAAAATGTTTTATATGAGATAATGCATTTCATATATTCTGATAATGTGCTGTGGTATCTAACACCAATGTGCTATCAGCAGATCCTTTAAGTCTTGTAAGATTCAAGGTGGGGCATTCAGGGCTCAGACGTACAGTATTAGTACAGTAGATTCAAGAGATGCACAGTCCAATCACGATCTGGGGAATTTGGAACCAACACTCTTTGTTGGAACTCAACATGATCTTCTTGTCATGTTTCACCATGGTCCAGTTCTGATATCCACATGGCCATTGCAAGAGCATTCAACAGTGGACAGAGGTCATCATGGGTATTCTGACCAGTCTGTCTCTATGCATCCCCATACACAGCAAGCTGTAATGCACTGTAGGTGCTGATATCTTCCTGTTATAGTGAGAAAAACCTTTTTCAGAAAACTATAGCTCTTCTGTAGGATTGGCCCAATTTTTCCCATGTGGATTAAAAAGCCTTGGATGCTAATCACTGCATGTTTCCTTGCTAATCCTTATGTTTGCTCATTTTTCCTGCTTCTAGAATGTCACCTTCAAGGACTGACTGTTATCTTGCAGCCTAATATATTACATTCCTTGACCAGTGTGAATATAAGGAGACAATCAATTTTATTCACGTCACCTATCAGTGCTTTTAATATTATAAAAGCTAGTGTATGTATGTTAACTTAATTGCTATTACAGTTTATTTGTACAATATAATTGAAAACTTTACTTCTCCTAGATCACAAGAATAAAAAAATATATATTTCCTTAGAAATTGTAATATTTGTTAAAAGGCACAAATTGTTTAATGATGATGTCTATGATTTACATCATTATTGACTTTATTATAAGGAACGAAATTCTGTTTAGTCTATAATGGCATACATTTACATTTACATTTAGGCATTTGGCAGATGCTCTTATCCAGAGCGACTTACAAAAAGTGAGAAAGTAGAAATACAACCATTATATTTCTACACCTATAAATATATGCCCCTAAACACACCACATGAAGGACAGCCTTTTACTGTGTGAAAGATGTTCTTTCCTCTTCCAAGCATTCCCTATCTCATCAGGAAGATCTCCTTTGTGCCCCCTATATCTTCCAGTTTGGAATCAGTGCCATCCAGATCTCCAAAGCATTATAAGCTGAGATGTCCAGGATAAAGAATACCACAAGAGGACAGTGTAGAGTTTTTTTCTTTTGCAGTTGTAGCCAGTCTCCAAATTGTCTAAATTGTCCACCCCTCTTTTCAGGTCATAGTAATCCATTATTATATCTGGCTTGAATTATATCTGAATTACAGTATATCTGTGTTATTGTTGCAACCTGCTGCCTCTCACAGATTTGTGTGTATGTGTTTGAGAGAGAGCCAATTGTCCAAGGATGGGGCATTTTGGTGGAGGTGATATGGGGTGACATGTAAAAAAGTCTATAATCTCTTTTTATACATGTATTTATCTTTTTATTAATTTAATATGCATGCATTGTCTGCCTTTACCTTGTTCAGCTGTTCACAACTACAGTTCTTCCATTATTGTTGCCTTGAGGTCTGGGAGACCTGAACACTATCAACCCAATATACTTTAAATTGTGTAGGGGTATGGCAATTGTGTATGGTAATATTTTTAACCATGTCCTACACAGGAAATGAGCTTAAGCTTAAGCTATTTCTTTTTATAAATACAAATAAAATACATGAAATAAATTTATATTTCTATATATAATTCACATAAACAAGTTTGGACACATCTTCTAATTCAACGTCTTTGCAATATGCAATAATCTCCTTTGTACAGTTAATATTGAGATGTGTCAACTAATTATGCTCTGTAAAGCCTTCATAACAGCTCTAATCTGAGGTGCTGTTAATTGGTGATTTTTAAGGGCGGTAACTCTAAATTAATTTCTCCACAGCAGCAGAGGTTTTGCTCTTGCTTTCCTGGGATGGTTTTTATGAGAGCCAGTTTCATCATGGTGCTTGATGGGTTTTACAAATGCATTTGACAATACTGTTCTCGCAAGAGCTATTCCATAAAAAGCTGATCTTTGTGTCTTAAAATAACAACTGACTGTTGTTGGTGCACTGAAAAAAAGAAACTTGGCTACCTGTTACATGTACTAAAATGTAATATGTGTTTTGTACATAATACTTGTTCATGTTTCAAAGATGAACATGAATAAATTATGTTGTATTTGCATGAAATTCAACAACTTAACATGTACTAGATTCAATCATGTTGAGATAAACCAAAGAGATCTTG
>JAQMYL010000018.1:13086856-13104571 GCA_030014365.1 Clarias pachynema
TTCAGGGGCGGCGCGGGCGCAGGTATCACAGATAATAGAAAACCGCTTAGCGGCACAGATTTTTTTTTTTTTTTTTTTACTCCAGGTTCGTGTGCCGCCCCCCACGTGACATTAAAAAATGCCGCCCTGGGCGGCTGCCCACTTCGCCCATGCCTAAAACCGCCACTGTATGTTAGCCCTGAGTCAATTCCTGTTAGCTATGCTAGCCTACTGTAGAGTGAACTCCTTTAAGTCATGTTAGCCTAGAGCTTTGTTCTGTAAGCCATGTTAACTTTGTTACCCCTGAGCTAAATCATGTCAAAATTCTTATCTCTGAGCTAAGCTAGGCCATATCCTGCCCCATATGCCCTTCTGTGTCATGCTCTACAAAATGTATGTCCTGTTCTGCCTTGGATATGCCATGTACCACTTAAGCCTTACCATACATTGCCTGAGCCTTACCCGCTACCATCTTGGTCAGGCTTTGCACCATCTTAGCCCTCTGGTGCTAAGCATCACCATGGTCCTTGCAGCATACCTTATCATTCAGTGACATGCTGGAGCCTCTGCCAAGGTTCCAAAACATCAAGCCTGATGGAAGGACAGAGAGGAGGAGGTACGGTAGGGTTGCCTTGTCAGAAGCCACTTTTTCAGGACAGGGGTTATGTCAGGACAGGGTTTCATTTTCAAATTAGATACATCCAAGGAATGATAAGAATTGTCCCTATAATGTACATATGTTTCAGAATATTTAAGTCAGCAACTGGTTGAGATTTTATTTTCTCACTGCAATTATTTTTATTCCAAAGATGATGTCAACCACAATTTTGTCAGTATATTTAACAATTCCAATTTCAATCTAAGTGTAAAATTGACTTTTAAAATGACTTTGACTGAACATATTGTAGCGTACTGGATAAAAGGGCAAAGCAACGTACAGTATGCTTGTCACTACAGTACGTCTTATGGGGCAAATTCAAATCACCGGCACAAACATATTGAAAGACAGCTGCTGCTGCATATTGTCTGTCACTGTTCAGTCAGTTGTGCTAATGGTCACTGCCTGCTGTGACAAACTATCCCACAGACATTTGTCAGTCCATAACTGCTTTGTCATAGTCTGAATGCAGTATACTGTGAATATGTCAGAATATTGTGAAGACAGATTTGGTGATCCTAGTCATTAAATAATAGTGTAGCTATTAGCAATGAGAACAAGAAGACAGTGAGATCGCTACCCATAGTAGCTCTTATATAGACTTGGTAGAACAAAATGGCTTCTTGGAGATTTCAGACGATTAACCATTCTCACGCTCTGCTAACTAGTAAAAAACTGATGGGGAGAGGCGGTGATTTAATGCACCAATGATAGCTCTTAATAAGAGTGCTCAAGGGGCTAAGATATTGAGCCTTAGAATGTAGGAAAAAACTTAGAAAACTATTTTCCAATGAGTAATTTTATGCTTAGAAGTTAAAAAAAAAAAAGTTTTTCCAACTGTCCTTCTCTTTCTCTGGTTTTCCCTGGGCAAATAACTTGTTCCTAAGCACATGACAGTGTTAAAGGAAACATTTAATTTACTTTTGAGGACTCTTTAATATGGCATTTAATTTCCAGTGTCTGGAAAATATAACTGGAAACAAAACAATACTGTAGAGAGAAAAGACTCAAATGAGGAGAATTGGATATAACAAAAGATTTAAAAAAAAAAAAAAAAAAAAAAAAGGGTCAACCACATGTATTGCTAAAATGCGTCAAGCCTGCTACTACCACAGAAACTGATGGGAAGTGTGGATGCCAGTGACGGGGCAAATTCTCATATGGGCTACATCTGTGTGTCTGTGAGAGAAACTGAAAATGAACGGGAAACAAAGCGAGCATTCCTTATAAGATGGTCATATGAATGTTCCACATCTGATTAGAGTGGATTTAATTTTGTTTTTAAGTGGCTTTTTTTTGTTCTCATTGCCCTTCTTATAGAACGGCTCTTTCTCTAAGTCATTTAATTAATCTTCCTTAAAAAGCCCAGATCTAAGGAAGTGTGATGCAAATGAAACTGAAAAACCTAAATAAAAGAAATTCTATGCTAAAAATATACAGTATGAGGTATGCAGTCAAAGGCTTGTGAAACAGCCTGTGATTAGGTTAGTTTAACCAGAGAGCCTATTTCATTATCACGCTGTGAGGTCAGGCTATAAAATTTAGTTAGGCAGCAGGAGAAAATGACAACCTTTGACTCTGTTGTAATAACAATGATGTTAACTAGAGCTACAATACAAGTCTGCTTAAGAGTCTGCACTCTGGCCACCATGCGGGAAAACACACATTCTAAATATTCTTCAACTGAATCGCAATTGTTCAACAATTAATAAATGATGAAGGTAAACAATTAATAATGGTTAAAATTGTTGATTGAATTTTTTTTCTGTCACACCCTCCATCCCTGTTTCTTGAGGGCACAGATCCTGTTATGGGCTCCAGTGTGTACTGTACTTTACCTCATCCGTCTGCACAACTGTAAATGTCTCCCTATTGTCTCGTCTTTGCCTTGACATAACCAAACAAATTCCCATTGCAAATAAAATAAAATAAAACTTATGCTTGATGGTTTAATCAAATGTATTTGATAAATTACTGATTTGTACGCTAGTAGTATAATTCACTGATTTACAAATACAAGATAAACATAACTGAAATAGCATTCACTTGTCAAGCATCATCCATGAAACCTAGTTTTCCGACCGGTAAACTAGAATAAACGTTATGGTACTAACATTAGAGCCAGCTGCGTAAAGCATGAAGCAGTCAGTAATTAAAAATACGATTTACAAGGTGATGTGCAAGCTTAACTTGCTGAAACGTAACCATCCAGAGAAAACCTCATGCCTCCAGGGTGCCTGCATTTTAGATGCTCGTATATCGCCTTAGTGCCACCATGAAATGACAACTTTGTTTCACAGAGTCTGCATTTAACTTGTTTTATTGGTGTATTTTTGGTGAAATGCTGCCATATTTTCGAATGTTTTGGTCCACCCTGATTCTCTCTCCATATTGCCGTCATTTGTATGTTTTTTTTTTTTTTATTAATAAAGAATGCAGTTATGACAGGCAATGGAAGTGACAGCACTTCCTGTTACTCATTACAGTTACAAGTGAATATTTACAATGTTTATAATATGTGACATAGACACTAAAAGTTTACATCGACAAATTTTTATAATCAATGTTATTTACTGTATGTTGTTTTATCATTACAGTATATTATAACCAATTATATTGATAAATCATCGTCGCCATCGTCTATACCGCTATCCCAGGGGATGTAGGGCATGAGACGGGGTTCTGTGCCAATCCATCGCAGGGCACACATACAATCACACTCACACACTACGAACAATTTGGGAATCCCAATTAGCCTAATCTGCAGGTCTTTGGACTGTGAGAGGAAACTGGAGTATTATCATGATTTTACCTTACCTATCCTCATGGTAATGCAGTTTATTGCAGCAGTTTTTCTGGCATGGTAGTGGTGGTTAAGTGGAGCAAGTAAGATTCTTAACACCTCAGTGTGACTGCAGAGTTAAGTATTGTCAATCAAAAAAAGTGTCAATCTCTAAGACTAATGGATAGTTAACACACACTGAACATGACAAGAATGTACAAATACTAGATAGCACTACTCATATGCCTTATTCACCACTAACAGACTGGTCCGGATCAATAAAAATCTCGTCGTCCTTACTTGTGTACACATCCAAATGGCCAATATTTGTGATATTTGTGATTCTATGCACGCTTAAGATCTATCACAATATATTGGGTTTACTGTGAGCAAAGTGTCTTTTAACATTGATTAATGTTATCATCAAGCAGTGTTTTGTTAAAAAAAATAAAAATAAGCAGGGCATGGTCAATAATGCAAAATTTTCTTCAAAATCATTTGATATGGATCTGGATTTTGAAAAGCTGATTTCATCATGGCCCATTATTCATATTTGTTAGTGTGATCTTGTGCTTTGGTGAACAGAGGGATTACACATGATTCATTTACTTCAAATGAATGACAAAAGTAATTGAGTGAGTAATTTGAGACAGAGTGACTTTATACCTTCTTTGGTATCATTATCTGCCAAAGCACCACGCTGAACAAACAGACATCTGGAAATGTGGTAAAATGTTGATTGAAATTAATATCTCTTTTACATCCTCATGCCATTAAAGGACTCGGGTATCATAAGACCACATCTGCACCTGCAGTGAGGTGCAGAATTACTGAAGGACTGCCAGCATGAGAGGGCCATTCGGGACAGGGTCAGTTAAACAGGCAACCCTGTGTATTATCACAACTTAACATGATGTAGAGGAATTCATTTAGCCATTCTTCTTTAATAACTGCTTAATCTGGTTCAGTGTCATGGTGGATTCTAAGCCTGTTTTCTTTTTTTTTTATTCAGTGACAAAATTTTAATTAGAATTTTTTAATGTTCAAGACATTGTTTTAATGTACAGTAGGTTATACGATGGGTGGTTTTCTTTTTTAAAATAGGGTGTGTAATGTACATAAAGAAGAATATTAGCCATATAAAATAAAAAGGCATGAGTTTCAACTTTTTTCCTCCTAGAATTCTGAGAGCAAAGTCAGAAAGTCAGAGCTCAAATAAATGTTTTATAGCCCTAATCCTCTTCCACAGTAATGGATAGGTTTAGTGCAGTCATAAACCAACTGCATTTGACAGTGAACAATAATAGAGTTAACTTCTTACTGCACTCAAAAAAAAAAATAATAAAGAAAATAATAATTATTATATATATATAATAATAATTATTATTTTATTTATTTATTTATTTTTTTTACAGTATATAAAACTCAGTATCTGCACATGTCAGCTATTTTTCATTTTCTGATCTATTTGTTGAACTTAGACTAAACTGATATGGAGTCAGCCCAAACCCACAGTGAACCCATTTGACAGCTTTTTGTTGGGAAAAGAAAGGAGGAAGACATAAGTACAAAGGAATTTCACATTTGCAGGCATGTCATAGCATCTAAATTAGCTCATATAAAGGAAGTGACTGTTTTTTTATGAGGGCAGAATTTTATGGCACGTCTCAGCATCCGTCCCTCAGCAGCATACCAGAGAAACCACAACCATTAAAGCCTGAGGGTAAGTAATGTTACTGTTGCTTTCTTTGTAACATGTGCATAGGAGAAGTCACATTTAGAACGCAAATATACACAGTACAATACAGTATATAGTAACATTTTGTAGATTGTAGCCAGTAACATATGCATCTATATTTGATGTTTGATAATAACAGTTATTTAACAGATTAAGGTTCTGTTGAAAACATGAAAAGGCTAATAGGCTTTTGTGCTGACAGAGGCAAAGTGAAAATTGCTTTAATGTGCACATAAAAGCGCGTGTGTGCATGTCCGTTCGTGTGTGTGTGTGGGTGTGTGTGTGTGATTTGTCACCCAGGTCAGGGTGACGCACCATACTGTGCATGTTCTGTTTTAGGAACCCACTGCAGTTTTGGAGCTCTTTATTCTCTAGAGGTCACAGTGTGGTGAAAATCAGAGTAATGAATGAAGGGTGTATGCCTGTGTCATATTTTTCAAGTGCAGACCTGACCCACATGGGTCGCACATTATGCATACCTATAAACTTTCAAGCACATACTCTGGAATATGATTTAGATATTATGATATACTATATACTTGTGCACCTTAAAAGACAGAGACAAAGATGGTTGTACCTGGCAAGAACCATGCTATCTTCTGGGAATTCTGTTGATCTCAACTAAGGATCCCCCCTCCCCAAATAACCGCCACTACCACCACTACCACCAAATGGTAGTGAGTACTTCATTATAAAAAGACTAGGGCAGCATTTCCTGTGTGTTTGTTACACATGTGTTTGTGGCTCGCTCTCTCAAAAACTTTTTCTCTTCTTTCCTGAGAAGTTAAATTGTTTTGTGCTCTGGTGCAGTGGCTCTATCAGCTTCAATGGGGATTTGAAACAAGAATGGTGGATCCACAGACAGAACTTAGAGCATCACTAGGACTAGGTCAAAGTCACAAGAAAGACTGGAAATGGAAAAAAAAAAAAAAAGGAAATTGTGAAGGACAGCGAAATGGATTAAATGGGCCTTAATCTAAGTGACTGTACAGATGTATATATTAGGATAGGTTTTGTTTTTTGTATTTGGTTTCTTTCTTGTCACAGTATGTATATGATAATTTCATTCAAGGCTTGCAGGATATGTACAGAATGAGTAAAAATTTGGACACAAGTTTGGATTTACTTTTGAAATTCTAGGACAGTGGTGGATTTTTTGAAAACTATGAAATACTGTAGTATGAAAACTTTGAAATTTTAAGACGCGATGGTTCTGGAATAGTTCTCGCGAGAAAAGTGTTGTCAAGTGCATTTGCAGAACCCATTAAGCACCATCATGAAACTGGCTCTCATGAAGACCTTCACAGGAAAACAAGAACTAAACTTACCTCTGCTGCAAAAATGAATCATTTAGAGTTACCAGCATTAAAAATCACCAATTAAGAGCACCTTAGATTATATTTGATGACTTTACAGACACAAGTAGCAGACACATCTCAATATCAATTATTTAAAGGAGAATGTTGTTGATATTTACAATATAAAAAAATAAATAAATAAATCAGTAAAAAACATTGAATTAGAAGGTGTGTTTAAAATTTTGACTGGTAGTGTATGTAGATGTGTACAACCACTATGTATTTAACTTGCAGTAAGCAAATTACATTTTAAAACAACAAACTTTTCCAAAAAAATAAGTAATAATGTACATACAAGTTTTACAATATTTTAAAAAAGAGATCAAAAGGTTTATTATTTGAAGATATGTGAGATATACAGTCTTCTGCACTTGATCTATATGAACTTATATGTCTCAGTATCCTGCATGAACTTATATTGCTTACGATTTACAGAAATATGGTAGAAATGTGGAGCTTAGTAAGTCAGTCTGGCTGAAACCAAACAAAAAAACTCTTATTTTAAACGTTTTTATTTATTTTTTATTTTACAACTTTTATGCTAATTAACTTGTTATTTGGTCTGCAAGCAGGATTGCCAAGATTGCCAATTCACATGTAGCACATGTACTATCTACAGTATGAATATACAGTATGCACCAAATGAGAATGGTGGCACTACTGCTATCTTGTTTCAGATGAAAACTCTGAGGGAAAAAAAGCAGAAAAATGTGTCTACCATGTCCTAAGCTATTTGAAGTTCTGAAGCTATATATATTTTCCTTTGTGTGTTTTTTAAGCTGTAGTTGTGGTTGTGCCCCTGACTGTGAGGTTCCTATTATGAACCTATTGTGTTTATTGATGTTATTAAGGTGATTAAACATTGTCATTCCCAAAGATAAAGTTTCCATTTGGCAATAAGCAAACACTTACAGTAAGAGCCTTTGACTGGATAATTACTGCAGTGATTAATATGTGTCAACTGATAACAATTGTTTTAACCTTAATTGATGCAGTGAATAGCTTCTCATTTCTTAAAATAAAAAATAGAAGACATATTCTCTGGTCATAGTAAAAATAAAAATTAAAAAGAATAAATAAATAAATAACCAAATGTCCAAAGCATTATAAAAGCCTGCACCCATCATGCATTGTGCCCACTGTACAAGCTCTGAATGCAGTGTTATGATCAGAGGTTGCTTTAGTAGTTCTAGGCTCAGCAACATTATGTGGCAATAAAATGAAGTCAGCTGATGACCTGAATGACTCCGTTATCCATTAATTGAGCATGAGGAATCTTTTTCACACATGAACTGGCCACCACGGTGTACACCAGAGCCATAATCAAAGCAGTAAATAAATAAATAAAGTTAGTGTGTTCCTTTTTTTTTTTTAGCACTTCCTTGGCTATTGCAGGTCTCCCTGTAGACCCTTGCAGCACCCCATAGAGTTATTTGTAAGTACTGTAATATGTATTATCTCTGCTGTTACAAAACCAAGTCATTGGCCTTTCTTTGCCTTCATGTCGTGGTGCATTCCCCCTTGGCTCTGCCTTCAGCACTTAATTTCTATGTTGTAGCTAATGAGGTCAGATCGTCACTAGCTGTCTTTAAAATGGTCCTGAAAATTTATCAGGTATTTGCCCCAGGTGTAAATGAGTGTTTCAGCGTAGGCATGATTGGTGACATGCAGTGGGCTGGCATTATCCTCAGTGGGATCTATGCTTCCTGTTCAGAGCACAACAGGACAAATTGTTTTTTTAATTTAAGAGTTTTTAAGTATTAAGTTAAAAAAAAATTTTTTTTATGAAGAATTTAGAAAAAAAACAACAACAATTGTGAGAGATGTGTGCGTGTGAAAGTAGGATAAGTGTTTTTGGCTAATGGAACAGCTGGAATGGTGATGTCACACAGTGAGAGACAGATGCATGGACAAGGACACAGACACTTTGTGAGTGATTGCTCAAGAGAGAACAGCAAAAAGAGTTGACATAAACAAATCAGCTGGTCCACATGCACACGCTCATATACTATACACAACAATGTCAAGACTTGGCACTTGTTTGTTAGACGTAAGTCTTATTTGAACAAACGGCATTTTTATTAATAAACAGCCAAACCAAGCGTCATATTTATTTTGCAATCCAGATTTTTTACTACTTGTTTCACCGCAAGGCATTACAACATTGGAACACATCCTAAACACAGCTAGGACTTTTTAAAAATTATAATTATTACTCTTATTATTAATGTATTTAATATATTTTTTTGTATAAGGTACATTCTCTTATTTCAATTAATTAATGAATTCTCCTATATAAAATTAAGCATTTTCATCCTTTGCATGGTATCAAGCACTGCTGTTCTAGAAAGAGTGAATTTTCTGCATCTGTGTTCTATTGGCCAAGACCACACTTGTCCTTAGGATTCCAACAAATAGTATATTTCAGACCGGGATTTGTTTGGTGCCTGGATTGCCAAATCTTCAGCTAAAATCTGCTACCAGAGTTAGTGTTTGCCTAAAATGGCATTGTAACATACTTCATGTGTATTCTCTCCGAGTCTAAGTGTAAAATTCCACAAAGGTTCAGTGTCAGCTGCCATGGTTAGCACTGGCATCCTGCCATATAAACTCCCATGCCAGGTGTCTTACATAACCACACTGACACATACACTAGGTGACATTTAGATCTAACTGATATTACTGACCCTGTAGCTGACACTATGGGCCAGTGTGGACATGTATCAACCAGAGAGAGGAGGAAAAAAAACACTTTCTGTTACCATTTTTCACCACTCGGAGCATCAGTGCTGTCATATACTGAGGCAGTTAGATCAATCACATTTAAATGTCACCTGTGTGTATACAGGCAGTTGATGTGATTGTTAGACCACTTCTGTCACCTGGTGGCAAAATGCAATATTGCACCGTCGCTTCAACATGCTACATTACTAACCTTGAAGGTAAAAAAAAAAAAAAAATCACATTGAAATTCACACTGAGAGTGGAGCTTTTCTCCTGATCCAATTTATTGCCATTTGTCCTTGTACGCCAAGTTCCCATGTTACCATTCACTTTTTGAATACCTATATAACTACTACTGTATCTACTTACTTAATACCTTTTTGGGGCAGTGGTGGCTTAGAGGGCTAAGGCACTGAGGTACTGATCAGAAGGTCAGCGCATTGTCCACGCATTGTTTGGCCCTTAAACAAGGTCCTTAACCCTATTAGCTCCAGAGGTGCTGTATCATGGCTGAACCTGTGCTCTGACACCAGTTATGCTGGGATATGTGAAGAAAGAATTTCACTCAGCATTAATGTATATGTGACAAATTAAGGCTTAACTTAATTCTGTACAAGGTCACTGGAAGCCTGGAATCTGTTCCAAATGACATTATGGGCAATATGTCCATAATGGGACATGACAGGTATTGCATCTCATGAACATGAGCAACAGTTTGCTTCCAGCTCTAAACTACATACCTCTGGTTAAAAAAAAAAAGACCTAAATCCCATTTCAGAGATGCACCCCCTTTTCATAAAAAATTTGTAACTTTTACTGAAATTTAAGTGGTTGTTCTTTTGTCTGGATGTTCTCACTCACACAATTATGACATAGTGATGTAGAGTGTGGTACATAAAGTGGGCCAACCAATTATTGCATTCTAGGAAATGCTAACACTGTGAGTCGTGTTGCCAGACTGGACAGTTTTCCTCCCTTAGGATACTTTTTCTCATCCTGAATTAACTTAAAAAAAAGAGATGTGAATCTTTCAAGGAAGACATGTGTCATCTGACTACTGAACGTGCTCGATTTTTTAAATGCTGTGCAGGGAAAAAGTGACATTACAAGCAAATAAAACAGATAATGCACATCTATGTTTCCAAATAAAGGTTCTGTAAAGGTTTGATCAAATTCCTGTGAATGGGTTCAGAGAAGTTCCGGATAGAATAAAAGTGTGAGATGATGGACGACTCACAGGGCTCGCACTGTAATGTTAATTAGGGCTCACCTTAAGGGTCTTACAGAGCATTTCTTGACTATAAAGCACAAAGCTTTTTTTTTTTTTTAAATCTTTGTTTATGTTTAAGAAACAGAGAGCACAAGCAAGCTCTGGCATGCTTGTGGAGGTAAGTCCGTGAGTTTCTGCAAACAAATGCATCCTTGCGAGGAAGCATTAATGATGTGAATTTCTGTGTTTTGAGACTAATTAAGCACCAAACATCCTGCATCTCTCTCTCTTTCTCTTTCTCTCTTTCTCGATGTTTACAGGAAAAAGCGAAAGCACAAAGAGACTCATTCAAGTTTCCTCAAAGTAAATTTTTGATTATTTATTCATTTATTTTTCATTTATTTTAATCTCATTTATTTTTTTAACAAACTGAACAGGTTTTCAGCACTGCCTATGTGGGATTTTGTCAATCTGGCAACCTTAGTTATATTACATGAGTAATATTTATATAAAAGTGCAATATGCCTGAATGACTATTCAAATATTGAAATTATTCTGACAGCTTGATGGTCAAAGCTCAAAATGTTAAATATTCCATGTCATGTGATGACATCTCAGCCCTTGGTTTTGTTTTTGAGAACTGCATACTGTATGTTGTTAAAAAGGATAAACCAACACGTAGATAGACTAGAGAGGAGCTTTCTATGGGTGCAAAGCAAGGCATTTTGAAGTGAAGGGAAGAGAGGAAATCAATCAAAGCCATCACTAAAGTACTGGACATTGTCAATACAACAATTTGAACTGTCATGAAAAAGTAAACAACAGCAACCAGACGGACCAGATGGAGTAATACAATCCACATCATTGGGGTGAAAGTATCACAATCCAGCATTCAGAGAGAGCAGAATAACAGGAGCAGATGGAAACCACTCATCAACTCTAAGAACTGAAATGTTATTTGAACATGGATTGCTAACTTTTGTTTTGTAGTTAGCAAGCTATGTGAGAGTTTTCTTTAGTAGCTTGCAAATATTGGATTGCTGAAAAATTTGAAATATTGGATGGCTAAAGGAAGAAAATCTGTGGATCCTTATTGTATCTATTAAATTTTAAGGATTCTTGTGGGTGAGATTCCCACAAGGAAAAAAATTACAATGTAGGATTTTATTAAGTCAAGCAACATCTGTAAAGGTATAGGTGTTTGTGTCTGCAGTTGTGTGTTTAAATTGTTTGGTGGTTTAGTAGGTTGTTTTCTTGGTGTCCCCTGAATGCATGATATTTTTTCCTTTTTTCATATATTCTGAAATACAATCAGAGCTTTATTGTTGTTTGTTTAAGTACCAAAGTACTATGACAGGTACATGTTAACGAGTTGATGATGTGAATCAATCTGCATCTTAAATTTTACTATGCCAACTTAAACCCCAATGTGGAAACTTAGATGTTTCTGGAAGTTCTTGATGTTGCATGCCATACATGTTACTGATGATTGGATCTTTAGTCCTTACTTTAGTGTTCACTTGCATGATTTGTGTTTCTTTTTAGTTTTGCGAGACCCGAGGTTGAAAGGCACAGTTTGCTACTGTAAGAAAGAAAGGATGTGTTTATGATGCAAGGCATACAAGCTCATTGGTCAAGCATGTAGAAAGTACAGTAGTGTCATTGATTGGGTTTGCATGGCTGCTCCTGGAATGGACTCACTAATCTTTATTGATAATGTAATTCCTGATGGTGGCAGCAGAACTAATACAGAAGTCTACAAATTTTTTCAGCTAACACATCAAGATAATGACCCAAAACACACTGCCAACACAAAAACAGACTTCAATATTTTTGCATATGACTACAGTATGTATATAAAATACAGTGTAACATATTACAGGGAAATGTTTCCTTTTACTCATTGATCTCTGAACATGATGTTATTCAGTTATTCTTATTCATGTTCCAGTAGATCAGCATTCTCCTCAGTTGCGTTCTTTGCTTGATACAGGCCAATAATTTAACTTTTCCTTCTTTCCTTCTTTCTTCCTTTCTTAGTTGAAAAATATCTCTACACTGTCATACATTTCTCAAATGTGTTTAGAAAATGTAAGATTTGATTTCTTATGTTGTGTAGCAACCCCCAAGCCCAGATAAAATGGAAGGGTTGTGTCAGGTCGTGTGTGGATCAGATGGTCCGCTGTGGCGACCCTTTGAAGGAAGCAGCCAAAAGAAAGATTTTCCCCCCTCATTGTAGGAGCATCTATAAGTTCTATTTCAAAATTGCACAGTGAGTGCCAGGGTAATGGCTTAGGCATGCTACACAACATTAAAAAAAAAAATCTAATCTAACATATTCTATGTACATTTGGGAAGTGTATGACAATGTAGAGATATTTTTCAACCAAGAAAGAAAGAAAGAATGAATGAATGTTCCAGAAGAATTGGTTACGAATTCTCCATCACCATCTTCAGAGATCATTTGATATTTGTATTGTACTGTAACAAATCAGCAGTAGGAATCACAGATAATGTACAGTAACAATAGTTCCACCCTTACAACATTATGAGAACTCACAGGATTGGGACTAAACAGCTGTGTGGCCATAAGAAAAACCACTTGTTAGTCAGACTAATAATAATAATAATAATAATAATAATAATAATAATAATAATAATAATAACGCCTCAGCTTGCTAAGAAGCATAAAGACTGGATTGGTCTGATGTGGTCTGATGAGTCCACACTGATCCTATACCAAAGCGATGGGCATGGCAGGGAGGAGGGAAGTGCATGAAGTGATGTACCCATCAGTACCGTATAAGCCTCTGGAGGTGTGTTATTATCTGGGGTAGCTTCAGTTGTTCCAGGCTCTGCAACATTATGTGGCAATAAAATGAAAGCTGAATGAGCTCTGGGAGCATGAGAAATCATTTTCATACAAGAACTGGGGAGAGAGGTAGGGGGCTGCAGTATATTGTAGTGTAGATGCCACACAGCTCCAGGGAACTTGATTTAATGCTCAGATTGGGTTGCTTTTTGTGCCAGCTTAGCTGAACAAAATTGCTCCTAAGTGGGAATGAATCTGAAAAAAGAAAAGTGTACATGGTGCATTGCGAGGGACTGGAGTGAATTTCTGCCCTGCATCCAGCGCTTCTGCGCATGTCTCTGAGTCATTGGTGTTCTATCACTGCCATCTAGTGGTCATACAATGTAAATACCTTATAATTCACCCTCAAAATTAAAATTATACATCGTTCTTCATATCATTATATATACAGTAGATGATGAATAATTTCCTTTCTTTTATCATTATGATTATGATATGCTTTTGTTGCATTTTTCTTTATTAGAAGACATCTGAACCAATAACAGGACATGTACCGCTTTGTCATTTTACCATTGTACCACTTTTTTGTACATAAAATCAATTTTTATGAGTGAAACTAAGATTAATTGCATTTTTTTTCCCACAGAGAATTTAAGAGTTCATGTGGTGTTTTGAGAAACTGTACTGAGATTTAAATCTGTAATGGATATTTTTCTGAGGATTTTCCATCGTTGCAAATTAAATCATCTGAACACAACCTATGTCTGTTGTCACATCTACTGCATGGCAGGTCGCAGCTTTTATTCACTTTTTATGATGCAGGATATGTGACAACTTTCTCTAAATTCTACGTCACACAATGGTTTCAAGATACACGTTTATGGAAACTCAAACGATTTTAAACTATTAATTACAGATAACAATCAAACCGATCTTCAACCTATGGGGTGGCTGGTACAAATCATGGGAAAATGTATCTGGCGAATATAAATAAGATAGCAGAACATCTACTTCTTAAAGAATAATACACAGAATGGTATAGCAAAGGGACTGGATGCTGTAGATGCATACAGCCTGTCACTTGAGCTTCATGCAATTACACTTATGTTGTCTATCAAAACATTAACACAACTTTACTAAGCCATTTCATGGCAATCTAAATGAGAATATGCACCGCAACATACTGTAAACTCACATGCACTCACACACCAATGAAAAAATGGTAGCATAGAAATTACTTTTAAGTAATTAAAAAAAAGAGTGAAAATGTTGTAAAATCATCAATTCAGTTATCAGAGGACAATCCTTTTTCTCAAATGATATGATCGCAAAATATAAAACCACACACGTCTAAAATGTAGAGATTTATTTAAAACAACATGTTAATGAAATTGTATGTAGAAATAATGACTTCATGGCAAGGCCCCAATTCATGACAAAAAAAAAACCCTGTTCAAACAAGCAAAAACTAAGGTGTCCAACATACTGTACTTTTACAACCATACTTCAAATAAGTTGACTTACATTAACATGTAGAAATCTTAAATTCAGGAAAGGTATGTTATTATACATTCAGTTAACTGACAATTAACTTAGATTTTCAGATTAACATCATGTCTTGTTAAATAACTCATATTTAAATTTATTTTTAAAATCAAGTAAACATGTTTTCACTTTTGGCCTAGGCTACATACATTTGTATTGAACCACGTATTGATGGCACACAATCAAAAAGAAAATGAAAGAAAGGGCAGAAATATATTTGCTGCTTAACTATGCATTTGTGTAGTCAACTGTCAACCTTCAGTGTCGTGAACATACCTGTATTTGTTCAGCTAAATCAAAGCACAACAATGTTCCAGTAGGGGGCACTGTCTGCCATCAGACAATTTGGCATCAAGTAAACTAACATTCGAGAAGCTAAATGGTACTCATCGCATGCCAAGTGTTTTTGACATGCATATTTGTCTGTGACTGTGCAGCAGCTAAGATACATCATACACCTACACTTAGGAACTTTTGGAACAAATCTTTCAGCCATTTCTGATGTGCCTGCTAACTATACTGCCCCTACCATTTACATGCATGTCATGTCATCTTGCAGGCACGTACAGGCACATTGCATTAATTTCTGAGGACATGCACAAGCTATGCACCAAACGAATGCATGATACATGAGGCACCCATCATGCATGCACGTACTGGATGCATGGTTGAAAGCAAGTATATTTCTGCTCTACGTGTTATTAAGAGAACAGGTAACTTAAAGGAACCTTACTGTAGGTTCAACTTTGTCACTTTGCCACAGGTTTTGAAGATGCAAAAGGACTCAGTATAAAATGACACATTATCCATTGTGTGCTCAGTAATAGGAGCCTTGTTTTTTTGTTTGTTTTTTTTAGTCGATTAAGAAGCAGAACATGTAGTGATTTTACTTTGTTACTTCCACAAACTTGATAACAATGTTTACTATCAAGGCAACATACCTTAATTAATGTGCAATATGCAACAATATACAGTATGCAAGGCTGTTTCTATTTAAAAGTGAAAATTTAATGTTGGACTAAATGCAAACCAATTAATTTTTGCACTTGCAATGTGACTTATTAAATTCCTTCATGGTCAATGTTTCCATCTGCATATTAATACAAGAAAAGGGCATTTATTAAACATACATATTGCTGTTTCTTAAAGTTGAAGGAAAAAAAATACAAAAATGTTGTTAATGTGAAAACTATCAAATTTGAGTCTTGCAGGTTTAAATGAAGTGGCTGTTATTGTCCGTTTTTTTGTTTGTCCGTTTGTTTTTCAGTCGCTTAGATTCCAAGGCCAAAGGAATCTCAAATGTAAATCATTCCAGAAGTGTGGGAATATAAACTTTCAGACCTGTAAAAAGCACTACAAGAATTCATTGCTTCTCTCACTGCACCTTTCACACTACAAAAGAAAAAAAAATGCACAGACAAAACAGTGAATGACCTTAAATATATACATTTATACATATGCTATGCTATGCTATCGGCATCTGATGCCGATAACGTGAAAGAGAAAAACACAAGGCATTTCCTTACCAGTAAAAGAAACATGGAAGTGTCATCAGAATGCTATGCAAAAATACATAAAGGTGTGCAACATGGTTCTGTCTCAGTAAATACCAAAGGAGAACAACATTGAATATTCCATTATTGCTTATTTAAATGTAATGTGTGACCAGTCATATCAGATCAGATACTGTATTAAGTCGCATTTTGGGTGATTTGGGTTCAATGAGCTCCATTTTGATACCAAGTTTATTGCTGAGATATGGCCAGTGTGAGTTTTTTTTTTTTACGAGGATGAGAGGGAAAAAAGCTTCAATCTTGTTTCTAACATAATTCAAAAATTAAAAAAGGATTCATGGCATAATAAGAAAGAGGGAACCCTCAGCCTCATTTTTGCCCCAAGATTTCTTTTCTCCCCCTTAAAATAATTTCACCAGCAGTGTGGATGTATAGTGAAACACACGTACAGTATTTCTGTAAAAAATGGAGTAACCAGCTTAGACAGTGTTTATTATAGTCATTTAAAACAATGTTAAAGAGATAAAATTTCTCAATTCGGGAAGATTTTCCCCCCAGAATTGAACAATTGATAGCTTTCACTTACTGCCCTCTATTGGCCACAGAGCAGAATTATCCTGTGTGACCAAATACTGTACCTGCCTTGATATGACAAGTCATAAACATGTTAGCGTGAATGGAAATTAGCTAGTCCATCGATAATAGTAGTAACTTAGGTAGTAAAGGTGAACATACAACAAGAAGAAATATTCCACATATTAACGCCAAGGTGAATTCTGCAGTATTGCTGAAAATTTTTGATGCATATAAGCGATGCATATCCATTGCTATCAGTACATTTGTAGTGATTTAAAAATCACATGGCACATCTGATCCTACTCTTTTTCTCTCCATTGGCGTTGATGCAAGTTTTACGCCTGATTATTTGAATAGATGACACTGAAACTATTAAACAGATAATTGATGCGTTTTTTGTTGACTCTATCAATGCCATGATGGTTAAAATAGTTTTTTTCCGTTTGCATCAAAGTGGGTCATGTTAAATACAGTAGGTTGGGATTTAATGTGGTATTTTCATTTCTTTACTATGGAATCATAACTATAAACATACTATATTAAGCATAGCAATAATATATATATTTCTCTTTCCACTGTGTGTACTGTATGTGTTAACAAGAACATTCCCTGCTCATCATAGCTTTTTGAGAAGTGCTTCTGTCATGCATTTCGCTGACTGGTTGAAGGTTAAGTCATATTTAAGTAACATTTAATCTGAGAGATTATGATTAAAAGAAGTTATGACTATTGATATGCTTGATTGTGTGTGTGTGTGTGTGTGTGTGTGTGTGTGTGTGTGTGTGTGTGTGTGTGTGTGTGTGTGTGTGTGTGAGTGTG
>JAQMYL010000018.1:13104671-13115096 GCA_030014365.1 Clarias pachynema
TGTGTGTGTGTGTGTGTGTGTGTGTGTGTGTGTGTGTGTGTGTGTGTGTGTGTGTGTGTGTGTGTGTGTGCATGTAAAAGAACATGTTTTAAGAATATATTAAATCTTTGCTGCCATGAAAAATGGCAACAGTCTTGGAAGACAACATGGAGCTAGACATAAGCATCCAGACAGAAGAACATCTTGTTTTTTTTCTTTTTCTTTTTTATGCATAATTCTGCATTCAACATCTCAGTTCAAGGTCCATAGCTGTCCCAGGATGAGGATGAGGGTGGTGAAGGAGGGAAGAACAAGATGAGGGGCACTGCTGTGATCAGGTTTGAAACGTCCAACAGGAGCCTTGTGAGGAGGAGATTTCACCACCACCTCAGAGTCGACACTAGAGTCTGTGTTAGCTGATGAGAAAAGAGGAGAGAATGTGGTTGTTAGGTTTTAAAAAAAAATGTAAACAAATAAAGGAAGGAGGTGACAGACTATGTACATGATAACGTGGGAAGAATGTGGGAAAAAATGAGAACAAGAAAGACAAAACTTAAAGAAATAAAGCTTATGTTACAAACTGCCCAACACTATTAAAACCTGGAAGGATTGCACTGAATCTTCATGTTTGTGGACGAAATGTGGTTGGAAAAAAGAAATTATGATCAGAGATCAAGATTATTGTAGGAAGCACAAAGAGTGGACTTTGGAGCAACTAAAGTTCATATGGTGTGATGAGTCCAGGTTGATCCTATTCCAGAGTGACGGGCGTGTCAGGGTAAGAAGGCGTGTTGAGCAATGCACCCATCATGCATTGTCGCCTTTGGAGACAGTGTTATGATCTGGGCTTGCTTCAGATGGTCAGCTCTAGGGTCAGCAACGTTATGTTGCAATAAAATGCTTATGATAGGTTATCCAATAAATGGATTGTTTTTCTGTGAGGACAAGGGTATATTCCAGAACTCAAATTGTAGAAAATTGGTCAAGAAATCATTTTTACAAGAGAAATAAAGATTATAAGAAAAGAAAATATTGACTATTAATGTTAAAGCATTATTGAAGGTTTACTCACAGGATTTAGTTGTGCCTTCCCCTGACCCCTGGCAACCATCCTCATCGTCACACTCTCCACTGCTGTCCTCACCACTGCCCAGGTCTTCCCATGAATCCCTGTGTCCCAGTCCTGGCATACGCTGTTGTGTCTCCTAAATACATCACAATAATACCATTTATAGCAAAAGTAGTGATAAAAAATATATACATTAATTTTAACTTTTTACTTCAAACTTTTCCCCCCTTGTATATTAAGCAACTGTCTATATAATTGTCATTAAATTACACAAACTGTCAGGCATTGGTAGAGGTAGAAGGTAGATGTAAAAGTTCAGATCTTCTTTAATCAAAATTGTGCTGAACATACAAAACAAACAGAACAGAACATACAAAACAATGTAACGGGAACATGAACTGGGACTTGAATTAAGCATTAACATGTTGAAACACATCAGTTAAACATATGTAGGATTTCATATGCATAAAGTAATCAGAAACAAACTTAAAACTGGTTTATATGATCAATAACATGTGGGCCTCCTTCTTGCCCTCTGGATTGGAGAGGCAGCCTTGGAGGATTGGAGAGGTTGAGCTACACTAGTGAGACTACTGCCTCTAGCCCCTCAGACTCTGGGTAGAGGACCCCCTAATACATCATAATACATTGTAATATACGGTACCTACTGACAGAATATTTTACCTAACATTTTAAATGTCACGTACAATTTTGTCAGTACAGTATACACGTGGTTTAAATTATATTCAGAGATAAATTACGTTGGTTGTAACAAATTATCAAATGCACATTAAGGTGTCTCTTAAAGTGGTGAAAACCCACCTGGTTGAAGTGCTCAAGTCTGTCCTTGATTTCTGCTAGTAGAACATCTGGACCTCTGACTTTCACCTCGGGATTCTTTCTCTGAGCAAGAAGTCCGTTGCCAACCACTCGGCCTTTATAACTGAAAAAGAGAGTAAGACAACAAAATAAGCATTGGAAGGAACACCAACGCATTGAAGGGGGTTACGAACTATCAATCACACACTCATTCACACCTATGAGACAATTTAAAGTCACATGTCTATATACTTGTATATTTTGAGAGATATTACCTGGAGACATTAAGGAAATTAGTAAAGCTTGTAACAACAAAAAAAGAAAAGTTAACAAAGGCTATCTGGTAGTTCTGGTATTTAAACTAAAAATATTGCCACCACAAAACCTACGACAGTTGTAGTTATTATGTATTTACCAATTGTTCTGTGACTTAGTGGAGGGCCTTAAAGGCTGTTTAATTCTAGACATCATTTCTCCATTTTGGTTCCCATTCTGAGTACCAACACCAATAAGCACCTCATTACCTTCAGAGAGACTTTGTGGCCTTTTATAGGTTCCATGCTACATAAAGTACTGTACTACTCAGCCTGGCCATTCTGGACGCTTTGGGAACCTGACAGTCTTTCACTTAGTTATACAGTATAACTCAATATCAAAGGCTTTGTATCAAGGTTAGTGAAAGTTACCAACATGGGCTTTTCTGTGCATAGTAAATTCCTTTACTCTATGATCGAACCCAGTGGTTCTCAACTCTACTCTGCAGAAGCCATGCACATTTGGGTTTCTCAGCTCCCAGCATTCCTGACTTAACTAGTCAACTAATTAACAGCTTTTTCTTAATTAAAGTGTGTGTGTGTGGTAAATCAGGGGAAACACTGAAATATGCAAGGCAGTTGCCCTCCCGGAATAAGGTTGAGACTCGTCTAACCTCTGAAAGTATGGTTGGAAAATGTCAGCCGGTCAGTGACCTGAGAAATGGCATTCGCTATTCTTGGGGTTTGCCTACTCCCATTATAATCTGCAAGAGCAGGTTGGTAGGTTTTCTGACATATAGCACCTATGTAATAGTAAAAATTCAGTCTGGTCCCTGAGCATACAAAACACTGAAAGAAGAAACAGAAAAAAACTCTTTCAGTGAGCTCTTAAAAATTCGAAAATGTGATTTGTGTGGCAAGATATGGGATTTATACCTACAGTAATGTTACCCAAGTTGCCATTTGTTTTCATACAACTGTCAAATGAATAAAGCATGGGCACTCACAAGAGTGTGCCTGATCCCTTGCCATTTACCATATGGTGAGACATAATTTGCTAGTTGTTGTGGAAAAGCCCTGACCTTCAAACACATTGAGGACATTTTGAATAAATTGAAAGTTAGTGCCTGAACTATGTTTATCCTCTTATGGCTGAATGAGCACAAATCCCCACACCCATGTTCAAAGCCTTCCCAGAAGAGTGGAGGCATTTATAGCACCAAATGGGGGCAACTTTGGAATGGGATGTTATGCAAGCACATATGGTGTGATGGCCAGGCGTCGACATACTTTCGTTCCTATATGCTTGAACGTATATGACCGCTGCAGAGCAGTAGAACTAAAAGGAATGTGTATGCTCTAAAGGAGGTGATGTCATGTCACAGACAATTGAATTGCTAGCCAGGCCTATTGTTGAATTTAAGAAATGAACCATTGATTATTATGCAGAAGGTCTTGTAGAGAAGTTGTAGAGAAGTCAGCAACTGTATATGCCATAATTCTAATCACTGGGATAGGGCATGTTTCCATTCTTTAAATTTCTTTTCTTGCTCTTTCTTGTGTTTCGCTTTTGTCAAAAATATGTCTTTTGGGTTTAATGTCTCACACATTATGCTCAGCCTACTGTACCTTCGCAAGTCACACGCTCAAAATTGGAAAATGTGAAACACGTGACACATGAATCTAAAAAAAAGGATCTGCTTCATATGCTCAGAAAGTGAATAAAAGTGTTAATATTAGTTTGTGCTTTGTGCTCGGTCATGATCCCAAGGGGAAAAATCATAAAGATGAATGGCTGTTTATAGTATAATTGCAGCGCAAATGAACAAATATAGAACTTTTATATTCTGACTGTAATGGGTGCTGGCATTTTATTCTTCTCAAAGATATCCTCTGGAACGTTGTCATTGGACTTAGTTTTTGTGCTCAGGTTGATTATTTGTGCTATTAAAGTTGCTGTGTTTGGGCTTGCATCTGATCTGTTTTGTTTCTGTACTATTTACTGGCCTGTTTTGGATTTCGCTTGGTGTGGTATCTGGACTTGTTTATTCTATTAAAGTCTGCATCTGTGCTTATATCATCAGTCATTAATTTAATGATTTTTAGGAAAGCGAGCTATAAAGTGTTGATACAGCATTCCAATTTTAAGAATTCTTAAAGTTTTATGTAATAGTTTAATAACCTTACTACTTCTGGGTCACTGGTTTAAGAGTATATTACATGTAGGCGTAGGTACTGCAATACATCACTGTGACTTCTTGCCATATTCAATGTTCATTTTTACTCTGACTGGCATTATTACGTTTTGACCCATGTCTTGCATAGTATATTCTTTAGATTCAATTAAACAAACACATAATCCAAACCATTTTCACATGTTTGGGCCATTAAAGGAGTTCCTGGGAGGCCAGTGCTTGAATCATGGCTCAGACATCCTGTGAAAACTTTCTACCGTGATTGTATCCAAGTAATAGTAAAACACTAGGATAAGTGCATTAGTGTAGCAGGGGATTAGACAAAGAAATACATTTATAACTAACTGTGTTCCTTTTCTCTGCACAATCAAAAAATCTTGGTTTGACTCGAAAACCTTTCGTATTTATGAGGTGTTACCAAATTTTTATTTCCATGACCCAGATTGGAGCAGCACTTTATCAAATCATTTGCTTTACTATGACATTTTAAAAACATTTACTCCATAGTTGTTTCTGTAATATTATGATTTATATGCAGTCTTTGATAAAACAGGATGAGCGTTTTTGGCGAATGGATCTGCTGGAGTTATGATGTCATGGAAGGAGAGACAGATGTATGACTTCAAGAGTCCTCTGTCAAGAGACAGCAAAAACAAATTTCACATAGACAAATAAGCTTGCCCAAAAGCATACACACAAGGACACATTTTTTCCTTTTACAGCCACATAATTAACTGTCATGTTTTTTTTAAAACTGCAATTCAGTCTTTATTGCAAGTTTAACCACAAGGTATGAGCATCATTGTAAACACTCCAAGAAACACCAAGCTTCTTCTGATTTTGTGGTTAATTACTTATTTATTTGGTTTAACATTTAGCTTCTTGTTTATCCTATGCACAGTATGAGACACTGGTGCTCTAAAAACTGGTTAAACTTGAGCTATGTTTTTTTGAGTCTAAGCCACATTTGCACTTAGGATTCTAGCAAAAGAAACAGTCTTTAAATTTGCTTGGTGCATGAATTGCCAAAAGCTTCAGATAACATCTAGTGTTTGAATTTGTTATTTGGAAGAAATTTATTTGTAACACACTTCATGGATGCAATTCTTCACCACTTAGAGCATCAATGGGCCAGTCACACAATGGGCCAGTCACATCAATTACATCTAATGGTCATCTGCAAGTATATTTACATTATACATCATGGCAGCTGGTACCTAAATATAGTAAATTAAACACTTCTGTTGTCAACATGTTGCATTATTAAGCTTTAAGTCTTTTCCCTAAAACTACATGCATGCTTCTATGTCCTGAACCATCCAAGGTTTGTTGAAGAGCATGAAAGTACACTTGCAAAACATACTGTAGGAGTGAACACATTCCCCCCAACTGAAACACCATAAAAGTGCTTTATTAACTAATGCTTAGATCATTTCACCTCTATTTCAGAGAGCTGGACAACAAGTGCGATTGTATCTGTTATATTCATTGA
Source organism: Clarias pachynema (assembly GCA_030014365.1). Lineage (NCBI taxonomy): Eukaryota > Metazoa > Chordata > Actinopteri > Siluriformes > Clariidae > Clarias > Clarias pachynema. Next base: position 13,110,480 of record JAQMYL010000018.1, read on the forward strand.
CTAGAGCTTTAATGTATTTTTACGGTGCTCTCATCTTAGGACTACACAGTTGGAGCAGTGGTAGTTTGTGTTCAATACACAGAGGACTGGAGACCAGATGGAAGTCATCAAATCAGAGTCAAAAAGCCTGAGAGAGCTCCACTCTATGACTATCAGCCAGGCTTATGGTGTCACTAAGGAATAAAAGACTTCAACTTGCTGAAGTTCATTATAATGGGGTATGGCAATGAGCTATTTCATTTCAATTTGTGATATTCAATCCTTTGCATATAATAAATTTTTTGAATGAAATGCAAAAATGACACATGTAGAGTACTGTGCAAAAGCCGCCCTTCATTTATTCATATTTTGCTTTCAATGAGCCAGACTTTCTTGTATTTTAAAGTAGCCGTGAGGAAGAGAAATAGTTCTCCAAGTTTTCTGAAGGACTTTTTGGCTCTAATTTTCAGTCCAGTATGATCAGGCTGGTGACTAGTGATACTAGTGATACTAGTAATATTAGTAATACTAGTGATACTTAATGGTCAGTGGTTGGAACAGACGAGAGGGGAAATGAGGTTGCTGCTAAGGTTGTTACATAAACAATTAATTTTTTTATTGCACTTCGCTACCTGTCGCAGTAAAGCATTTTCCCCATTTGATTAATTTAATCAAATTTCATTTGATATGAAGAAATGAGGGGCCATTCAAGACTTGCATAGTACTGCAGTTTCTCTTTCTTACTGTTTTTTCTTCCATCCAAATAATAGAGGGAATAACAATAATAAGAAGAAAAAGAACCTCAAGTTTAGAGTAAGTGCTCAACCAATTTAAGAAAAGGGAGTTGAAGTGATAATAATAATAATAATAATAATAATAATAATAATAATTATTATTATTATTATTATTGCTGTTGTTGTTATTGTTTCTGTTTTTATGTAATTGTAAATAACTGCAAAGATGCCTGATGTACAATGTTGATACTGTTTGTTTTTTGTGGTTTTCCAACCTTTAGTTAGTAGGTGGCAGTGTTGGCTATATTACCCATTTCCCTGTTATACAATATTTATGAACTTAAACTTTTTGCTGGTCCTGAGAATGAGTAAATAAATGAATGAATGACGTTTTCAGGAACAGTCAAGATAATGTGTCATTGATTGACTCATTACAATTTTTTTTAATTAATTTGCATGACAACATACTCTATTTAAGCTATTTATGGTAAAAAGTCAGTTTGCATGTGCAACCTTTGATTTATGCATGAGAGTATAAATTCAATGCATGTAGATTGAATTCATACAAAACTAACAGTGAAAGAAGTCCTTTCTAATAAGTGACCAGAAATACAGTAAGTGTAAACAATATTTGTAGGGGGAAAAAATGGTAACCCACTGAGTCATTTGCTTTGGGTGAAAGGGATTTTGCGTCATAAATACCCAAATCAGTTATGGGTCTTAGTGAGATCATTTACGCAGAACACAGTACTTTTTTTCTTACTTTTAATGCACATGTTAGCCCCTTACTCTTCCAGGTTGCTAGTTGTCAAATGATGGGGAGGTTGCAAGTAAGTGGAAATTGGCATGTGATGAAATCAGGAAGACAACTTTGTAACGCATGGTAAAATTTATATATATATATATATATATATAGGAATATTTCTTATATATCTCTATACAGGAATAATCTTTGACAATATATTGCCACATTGCCATAAATTAATGAACAAAATATTTTAATTTGCAATACTTTGAATTATTTCATATTATACTATGAAATATTTTTTCAATGCATGTTATATTTTAAATGACCAAACACATCAGACTGATTTCTCTAAAATAAACAGTATGGAAGGGCAAGAATGTGTGTAGTGAGGGTGGCCCCATCAGGGGGTTAAAAACAGAACACACACACAAACACACACACCTAAGGAATGGTTTACATGCACTAGCACATGCCGAGAAATCATAAATGTCAAAAGATATAATCCATTACCACCATCAGCTTTACATTCATTCCAACAAGCAACCACACACAAACTGTCACAAACATTTACAAGACCACACATACACACTTGTAGGTCTACACTTGCGCACAAACACACACACTCCCTCTGCCACCTGTGGATTCTAAAAGAAACAATATGACTGCTCTAAAAAGATATACTTTCTCTGCCTTTTCAACACATGCACAACGATGCACATATGGGCATACATCTGTACACTCATGGGATAAAAGGGGTTTTGAATGTCAGCTGTTATAAGAGAGGAGGTCTAGCGCCCAGAATGTACAGCACACATACAGTATGCACACATGCACGAATGCTTAAGTTAGTATTGTGCACATGACAGATGAATGTTATTGAGTCATAAAATATGAATCAATATAGGGTATGTATGTGTGTACTCTATGTATGTCTATGTATGTTTATGGCATGCAGCACAGGTTTACTCCACCAAAGACAAAGTGCCTGTTTGTTTAGACGCATTTCCAAAGTGTAGTTTGAATAAAATGCGAATTTCACACTTGCGTGCACATACCCCTCAACACACACTAATCCGGGTAAAGAGATTTAACCTGTTGATCCCAGTTCATAAAGTTTAAAGTTTTAGATGTAAATGTCTAAGTTGGAGCTGTCAAACAACAGCTTTTGTGGCCTCATACAATAGAGAACATCAGACAACATATGGTCTCGTCGGGTCACTTAACTAACAGGTGACACACTTACCAGGGGTGAAATTTGGCACGACACAACTAAAGGCCAACTGTAAGTAATGAATGCACAGCCACAAATAGCATGGAGAGTAATTCAGTCCTGTGATGGAAGCATCACGACGTGAAAAGTACACACAACGTGCCACAAGTGGGGTTTTCCATCCACCTGTTTTATGGGCATCTTGAAGGCAAACTTGAAAGGTAATAGAAATACAGATACTACAAGATCTTGACAGAAGTTACTTAACTGTGGAAAAGGTAATGCTAATCAATTGGTAAGACAATTTTGTATGTGTGTGCTGATTATTATTCTCTCAAATTATAATTTGCTCAAATTCTTAAATTATTACATTTGAAAACCAATCGAGCTATTTTAGAAGTTTAAAACTTCCATGTTTTTAGAAAAACATCGTACAAAGCTGCCAGAATTTCAAGCAAAAACTATCACATGTTGGCAAGCTGATCACGTTGCTTCTTTCTGTCACCTGATCAGTGAAGCGAAGATACTTCCTGTGAAACACAGTGGCTGCCATAAGTGGCTTGAATGTGTTCAAAGGGGTTTTGTAGAATGTTAAAGCTACAGTAAGAAAACGACTACAGGTACTTTAAGCATCGCTTAACATCTACTATACATTATGTGAAACAGGACATGGTGCGATGTGCATGGTGTTCGAACATCATATTATATACTTAACAAAACCTTGTGGGATATGGTAATGTAAGCACTGTAGTGAAGCAGCAAAATAACATCACAAAACGTCAAATATGCACGAATGATTTATATGAGAGATGCACATGATGTGAAGATCTGTTGGTTAAATAGTGCATAGGTGCACTATGGTACAGTAGGGAGCTGTCGGCATGTACCGAAAGAAAAAACAAAACTGGTAGAGGAGGAGGCGGATGATGCTGTAATCTCAAGATTTATTGTATTGTTTTTTAATGTTTCTCATGATCTTAAACAATCTTCATAATTAAAAAGGTTTTTATGTACAATAAAACTCAACACCTTTTTTCCATAATCTAATTTGCTTATAACATCTAATAACATTTGGTTTGACTCACAATCAAAGCATGAGATTTCTATGTTTTTATTAAACTCAACCAACACATTATTAATACTAAACTTCGCATGTAAATAACCACCAAACACAACTGCAGGTTCATTTACAAAACTGTGGTAGATGGAGTTATAGCTTTTTAAAAATTACACAGAATTTCCACTTACATAACCCCACAAGATTTGACAATGCATTTTGGCATTTGTTCTTTTCTGCTTTTTTAACACGTCTGTGATTCATGCACAAAATACTGGACTAGACACACCACGCAGACCTAAGTTCGGGATTGAACCAGACAAAGTGTAAGATGGCAAATTCTGTACCTCTTAGTTATGGATATTACATAAACTTTTTATGACATAAAACATAATATTATTCAGTTCAACATGAATTAAGCGGTGATATCTGCACATGTTGGCAACCACAAAAAAAGTCAAGGTCTCCCACATTCTAAATCTCAGTTTAGCCCATTAGATAGTTTTGTTTCTACAAGCATACTTGAAACTGATCCATTTGCACATAAGAACTGTGGTTAAACCCACTATCACCATTATTCAACTTTCTGTACACAAAGGCTGGACATTGGAAAAATTCAGCCACTTCAAATTTATTGTTTTATACCTTCAAAATGTAGCCCTCAAGCATTCCTTAACGAAGGCCAAGCTGGGAATGTTTTGATAAAATTCAGGGTCAGGGTCTGGTACTGCACCGTATATAATATTACTTCATAAAAACGTAAACAATAAGATGCACCTTGAAGCTTAGAATTTTTCCTTGCCACTGTCACTCTCGGCTTGCTCACCAGGGACAATCTGATCATTCTGATTCATACACATTCACATTCCATACAAACTTAAATAATTAT
>JAQMYL010000018.1:13115196-13126806 GCA_030014365.1 Clarias pachynema
ATTTTTGGTTGATATTCTGTCTCAATCCTTTACCATAAACCTATGATAAAAATTATAGACCCTTCATTTCTTTGTAATTGGGCAAACTTAGAAAACCTGTAGGGGATCAAATACTTATTTCCCCCACTGTGTATATATATATATATATATACAGTACATATATAAAACTTATTCCACAAAAATGTAAAGACCAATGACCCATAACATTGTTACTATTTTCAACCCTAATAACCTCAATTATTTATTAATTAATTTTGTTATTGCTGAGACTTTTCTCATTCTCGTTTCTCACGTTGCAGCATGTTTTCTGATATTCCCAACAGAACTGACAGGTATCACTAAATTGATGAGTTCAATACACTACGACTACAAGATAGTGTGGGAAAACATTAGCTAATACACTTTAATCGCTCACAGGCTGGGTGGGAACACAAAATAAAGTTTTTGGCACGTATGGGCAACAGATTGAAAAGGATTCATAAAAGCAATAAAAAAAAAACCTGACGAAATGAAACGCCATACTGTAGATATGCTCCATATATATATATTTTATTTCTGTTGCATTTTTATTGGATTGAAGATTTATATTATACAACAATCAGCCATAAATTTACCACCACATAACATTTTAGCATTAATGTTGATTATCAATTATATAAAGGTTCATACAGTAAAAGCAATAAAAAAAAACTGACAAAATGAAACGCCCTGCTGTATATATGCTCCATATATATATTTTTATTTCTGTTGCATTTTTATTGGAACGAAGATTTATATTATACACTGATCAGCCATAAATTAACCACCACATAACATTTACACATTAATGTTGATTATAAATTATATAACAGTAACTTTGTGACAGGATCATGGGCCCAAAATCACCCATGCTTGTGGGGACCAAAGGCTAGTTCGTCCAACCCCCACAGAAAAGCCAATGCAGCACAAATCGGCAAAAAGGTCAATGCTGGTCATGATTGAAAGGCACCAGTACACCCAGCGTCCCACAGTCTGCCATACACGGGCCCAAACAGGCAAAAATTCCAATACTGATACAGCCTCCAAACTAATCCCATGAGTCTCCAATCCATCCCATGAGATGTGCCGGGCAAACAAGTCTGATCCACAGAGGCACCAGTCTGCAACCCACAGCATCCAAAGGCAAAGGATCTGCTGCCAACATCCTGGTGCCACACACCAAAGTACACACCCAGAGGTTTTGTGGAGTCATGCCGCATGGGGCCAGAGCTGCCCAGGTAGCACAAGCCAGTGCAAAACCCAAAGAGCAAGAGTTATTCTAAATCTAAAACTTAATATCAGTAACACAGGATGAGACTGCTATTAAAATGCTGACTGGTCAGCACAGAAGACCCCTAGCAGGAATCTTAGATGAAGCAAGAGCAAGATAACTAGGAGACAAGGTGTGAGATTCTCTGTATGCTCTGCAAGTGGCCAAGTCATGAGATCCCTGTGTATGTGTTTGTGTGTCCCGGAATTCCAAAACCACGCACCGCAAAATGTGTAGTATTACCAGACAGACACGTCTGGCCTCCTATCATTAAAGACTCGAATGGTAGCCAGGCCATACTAAAAATGATCCCAAGACCAACACAGACAGCAACTGGACAACAAGTCATGTTAATGCGAATAGATTTCACAGCGCTGTAGTTTGGGGTGTTCTGTTGAAGAGCTACAATAAAAGCAGTAAGTGAGAAAGCAGAATATGTGGAAGCAGGATTACTCACACTTGCAAAATCAGACAAGCATCAGAGCAATTCAAAGCAAGAGCATCAGAATAGATTAAGAACCGCTTTAATCTTCACCCAATATCATCACATTTCAGAGCACCCTTCGACAACACATCTTTCATTTACTCATCATATTAAATTTTCTTGTCTGTTTTCCATTTCTTTTCCTAGAACGTCTTCTTTTGCTTACATCTCCCTTTGTCTATGAGTAACATTCATGACTGCAAAGTGACTGCATCACTACCTGCAGTACATCTACATTTTCAGCTAGTGAAATTCTTTTACACCACACAACTGTTAGGAGTTCAAAGTTGATATGGAAGCAAAACATTATTATAATGAATACTATCAAGGTGCCTTGCGATGGATTGGCACCCCATCCAGGGTGTACCCCGCCTCGTGCCCTAAGTCTCCTGGGATAGACTCCAGGCACCCCGTGACCCTGTATACAGGATAAAGCGGTATAAATGATGAGTGTGTAAGTGAGTGAGTACTATTTGCACTAAAGGTGTAATGTCACAACTGGATAATACAAATAAATACAGGATTCCAGGAAAAGAAAAAGAAAAAAAAAACGTTCCGCCCTCTCTCCTTTTGGCCTGGTCGGTAACAGTCAAAGAATGCAAACATCTTCTCAGCATGACTCAATTTTTCCCCTCTCTTTCTTCTTTAATTTAAAGTCCTCCTAGCTGATCAATAATCTGATGATTTTTTTCACTTCTGCAAAAGGCTGCATATTTATGTCTTTATGCTATTGGGATTTGCACTGGAACAATGTAGGTACATCCAATTAGTCTTTCACAACAAGACAGCATTAGCAACTAAAAAGACATGACAACCTTTAGATTTATGACCGGGGTTAATTTCCTAAGCTTATACAAGTACATTAGAGCAAGCAATAAGAAAGTAAAATGAATAACTTAATCATTTACATGAATATGAAAGGTACTTATATATGTATATATAAGTACTTTTTAACCTTAAAAATAATTCTGAGCAATTTTGGATTTTTATTGATGGATATGATTTTAAAGTTGTATACTTCAGATTTGGCACTGTTACAGATTCTGGGTCCCTAATATAATGGCCACCCACACTTGACAAATGCAACCCTTTTCAAGTGTCACAGCATTTTAAAAGGCCACGTGTCACTCAGAGTCCTTGGAATCATCCTCAGTAATCCTCCAACCCTGTTCAACTTTTTACAACACCTTTGCTCCAGACCACGGCAGTGCAAAAGCGGACTGCAGGAATTTGTAGGTCATGCAATGTGAAGGGAATAATGAAGGGAACATTCTTGATGGATCAGCACTTATACAGCAGTTGATCTGATTATAGAAGGCATCTTCAGAGCAGCCTACATACTGGAACTGGGCCTAAGATGCTTGATCATACAGAGACTCCCTACTCACTGCCAGTTCCTGTCTCTCTGATCTTCCCAGAGGGAGTGCTCCAGAAAACCTATCCAGCTCATCCATCCTGGCCTCCTCGCTCTTTGTCTCCATCTCTGGTTTATTTATTTCATCTCTGAACTATTGTTTGGTGCTTTTACAAGTCACCATACCTCAGTTTGTGTATATATCTTTCTCCTCTCAGCTTGTTCTCCAGTTGGAGTCCCAATTGTAGCTGCAAATGGATATCTTGATGTTTCTGTGTTTTACAGCGTGGCTCTTTTAATGATATAATGCATCACATCTGTTTCTGGCAGAAGATGGATGAGCAAGGCAAAGGGGAGGACAAAGGAAACGAGGTAGTAAATAATAAGTCAAGAAACTGAACATATAGACATCACTTTTTATCCAGGACACAGGATTGCTTATTTCTAGGGATGGGACAATACTGTATATACATATATATTCTAAATCAAACAATAATTAATTTAATAATTTAACACACACCACACACTGTATATATATATATATATACTAATTAACGGCATCAAGAATATGAGGGAGAGACTTATATGTATTTATACCCTTGGACCTTTTCCACATTTTGTAACATTACAACCACAAATGTAAATGTATTTTATTGGGATTTTATTGATTTTATTTATTGATTTTTTTTTTACAAATAAAAATCTGTTTGTAGATTTAAAAGAATAAACGTATCGCGTGCATTTGTACTCAGCCTCATTTACTCTGATGCCCGTAACTAAAATCCAGTGGAATCAATCGCCTTCAATCAATCCAGCTGTGTGTAATTTAATCTCAGTATAAATACAGCTGTTCTGTGAAGCCCTCAGAGGTTTGTTAGTGAACATTAGTGAACAAACAGCATTATGAAACCCAAGGAACACACCAGACAGGTCAGGGATAAAAGTTGTGGAGAAGTTTAAAGCATGGTTCAGTTATAAACAAACATACCAACCTTTGAACATTTCATGCTGCACTGTTCAATCAATCATCCAAAAATGGAAAGATTGTGGCAGTAGAGTATTAAAAAACATCATGCTTCCTGAATACATACTGTAGCTGAGTTACCTGCATTTGATGAGAAGTTAGTACATTGAGCTATATTGAGTTCAGGATCACTAATAAAAAAATAAAATCTGTAAATATTACAAACTCATTTTAATTGAACTATTGAAACTATAGATTTTTTATATATGGCTTTTTTTCTTGGTTCTTACTTTAATTTTGTTCAGCCTCTTATTTTCACTCAGTCTGGGTTCACTTTTTAGTCTTGCATTACTAAGATTTTTTTTCGCCTGTTATCTTTTGCTCTTCTATTTCTCTCTGCTTTTTGTGTCTCAATCTATCTCTACTCTTGCTGTTTCTCCACATCCATATAAAAAGGTTCAGTGTTATGATTGGTGGAGCTGTCTGATTTTTCTGATATGAGACATTAAGAATTGCTCTGAAGCCATGGACTACATAACCTTTTTATCCAAGAGTACACACACATAGACACACACCCCACCAAGGCATTCCTCTTTCTCTGCCTGTGGCTATAATTCATGTGGAGCATCCTGTTGTTAGAAAGGAAATCTAGTCATCCTAGCAAACACACTCACCCATACAAACAATCTGCTTTCTGGACAGCATTTGCCTGGGTGTATTCGCTTATATTAAATCAGGCTTGTCTTTCTGTAGAAAAGTGTGTTTGCATGGGTGTGCCATTATAATTATTGAGAGGACCTAGGGCATTTGTGTGTTATTCAGGTCAAACCTATAATCTGCAGGAGGAGATGCAGATAATGGAAAAGCACTGACTGTGTCCCCTGGTACCCAATACAGACAGAGTGACATGATTTCTCAAAATCTCATAAAAAAAATCATTGAGATTTCATAGCAGTATACGTATTGTAATAGAAAACTGGTAACCAAACATAATGTCCACGTGGGGACTTTCCTTATACATTGCATACATTGCATCAGCATACTTTGACTGGTGTGACCACATAATGTGCAAAAGTTTTGCACCTGACAGGTGATTGACAGGAGTTCCATGCAACAAAACTGATTAGGGATAATTTATTTAATTTTATATTAATTTATTTTAGCTGGAAATGTTTGTGGTGCCCTGGTACAGTAGATGGTGCCCTAATGGGAGTTCTACCAGGATAAAGAAGGTGGTGAAGATGAATGAATGTGTGATACAAAAGCAGAAATGGGCAAAAAGAAAAGAAAAAGAAGTCCATAAGAATTAAACTGGTGTCCATAATGGATTTATTATTATTATTATTATTATTATTATTATTATTTAAACTATACTTCTCTCTCTCTCTCTGTCTCTCTTTCTCTTTCTATCTTTTTGGAAAAACTTAAACAACCTTATCTAAACTGCCCGGCCAAACTAAAACAAATAGATAAAAACTCAGAAAAACTATCGCACTCCACTATTTCATTGGACCACCTTTTGCTTTAATCATGGTGTTCATTCACGGTTGAACTGCTTCAACAAACTTATCCAACATCACTATTTATTTCTGTCCAGAGCTGCATTTATTTTTTTGCCAAGATTCTTTTGTTGATCATGGGAGAGTCGAACAACTCATACATCAAACGGTTTAAGTGAGGTTAAGATCAGGACTCTGTGGTGACCAATTCATGTGTGAAAATGATTCCTCATGCTCCCAGAACCACTCTTAAAGATAGGCTTTAGTTATTTTCCACGTGTAGCTTACAGCACAATCAAATATTCTTTTTCAAATACCTCAGTTAGAAAGCTGGAGTCAGAGCACAGGGTCAGCCAGGAGACAGCAACCCTGAAACAGATAGGTCACTCAAGGGCCCAACAGCATCATCTTGGTAGCGCTGGGGCTTGAACACCCAACCATGCAATCAGAACCCAGAACTGAATGAGCCACCACTGCCACATTAAGACATTAACGGTTTGAGCCTGAAGTCTTCCTGACTTGTGCTCATGCCATCAGGAAATAAAAATATCCATTGATAGGACAATCTGGTCACTCAGTACATTACAGTGGTTAACTTAATTAATTTTATAGCCACATAACATTTCTTAACTAAGAGCTGTCCAATTGAAGCAACGCCAGATCATACAGTAACACTGCCTTCAAGGCTTGTACAGTGGTCACCATGCATGATGTGTGCAACGCTCTGGAATATGATCAATCTGGACTCATTGTATCACATGACCCTTTTTCCATTGTTTCAAAGTCCAATCTTTATTCTTCCTAGCAAACCAATCCCTTAGTTTTTTTTTCACTAGTCACACTAACAACTGATTATGGCCACAGACCTGTTTATTCCCAATAGTTTGAGTTCTCGCAATGCAACTTTATTAGACTTTTAAGAGAGTTCAAATTACAGCCATTAATGATTCTTTTTATTATTATTATTATTATTATTATTATTTTAACACCTTTCTGTCATAAAGTTTACATTCTTACTGTAACCCAATTCCAATTTTTCCTTGTTGTTTTCTTAGAAGCAGGTGAATAATTTGATCCTTCAAAACAAAGTTGCATCTTTTCCATGACCATGTGATACATCTTCCAAGATGTTTTAAAAGATGAGAAGCTATTCACTGCATCAGTTAGGTTTAAAAGACTTGTTTCCAAATCAAACATATTTATCATTGAAGTAATTATCGAATCTCTAGGTCACCGTGCTGTAGAGCAGTGTTTCCAAAAGTTTTGAAATCATCAAGTCTGAATGGTGGGTTTAATGGCCATGTAATTTCTCACAACTGCATATTTATGAAACGCAACAAAACTTCACTCAGTGAACATCATATGATGTTGGCATGAGAGCGGGTTTGCTATAATAGAGGTGCGTTTGGGCTGCTTGGGTGAAGAAGGCTCATTGTAGACTGCGGAGCTGAAGCACTGCCTAAACCAGGAACAAAGGCCCTCCTGTGAGCAGGGTGTGGGAAACAGTGGGAGAGAGAATCCCTACGCCCAGCCTGGGAATGTGCCCTCCAAATATGTACATGCACTGAACACTGGGATATTATACGCATATGCTCATATCAGTGATCAACACCACACACTTAGCGTCATTCACACGGTAATCATGTGCTGTTAACCAGTTCATCAATCAAATGAACCAGGGTGAAATTTTAGTGACAGATTCAATCATCTCTGTGTGCACTGCACTAAAATAAAAGAGAGTTGTTCACATGCTCATATGTTATTCAATAGTAAAATATTTGGACTCCCCAAAACACACACCAGCCAGAGACGGGAAGAGAGAAAAAGAGAAATTTACTGTGTGTTTAATTAAAAAAAAATTTTTTTTTGATGAACCCACAGTTGAAAAACTGCATATGTACTATCAGTGTTCTGTCTTTTTATCATCAAAATATGACAATTAATTGCACACAATCGTAATTTCCAAAGTACCTTTTGCTCCTCACATCTGACTTGTGGAATTAAGTAATGGGTCATGTGATTATGATGTTTTGTCAGGTGAAAAGTGCTTTATGATGCTCCTAAGGACCTACTACAGTCTGCACTGCTGTATCAGGGATAGAAAATTTCTATCCACGTGAGGAAAATTTATAAGCATATGTCTTACCCTAGCTTAGACACATCAAACCTAATCACTCACCAATTTCAGGCATATGCATATGAGGCAGGGTTAGGCACAGTCCTTAAGGGATTGACCTATAGTACAGTATGGTGCGTAAGGTCCCAGGTTCAAACCACACCACCCCTTATCGCTGTTGGGCCCTTGAGCAAGGCACTTAACCCTCAACTGCTCAAATGTATAATGTGATAAAAACATAAGTTGCTCTGGATAAAAGGGTCTGCCAAATGCTAAAATCTAATATATATATACTATACTGTATATGTAAAAAGACTGGCTGCTCAGTGACGAGCAAAAGCCAGTTATCACTGTTGAGCCCTTGAGCAAAGCCCTCAACAGCTTGGATGTACAATGTAATAAAACCGTAAGTTGCTCTAAATAAGGATGTCTGAAAATGTAAATATTTCTTAGATATTTGGGTTAATTCCAAATAAAATAAAATAAAATAAAAAATCATTCCTAACAGTGTTTGACTGATGGCACTTATAAATATTAACCTACACAATGACCAGTAACCAGTGTAAGGATCTATCCAATGATGGAAACTTCAAAGCACTTCTGTAAGTCGCTCTGGATAACAGCGTCTGCCAAATGTATAAATGTAAATGTAAAAAAGGTTAGCAAAAGCCAGAGTGTTAGAATGTAAGCAAAGCAAATGCGGGTAAGAGAGTGAAAGAATCCAATGTTACACTATAAGATAATAAAAGTACTAAATGAGCTAAAGAACTTATTTGTTGCCTAATTCGGTGGGAAACCAGTGAATGCTAGATGACACTCCTAGAGAGTACAGAGTGTCCTGTTCACAGTGGACACAAATAAAATCCACCTGGAAAATGTTTATGTAAATGTAAGAGAATGTGGAACATGAAAATGGGATTCACTTCTTTTACATCTGTTTTTATTGCTTTTGCTTCATCCTGAATTTGAGCTTTAACCCTGAAAATCCAGTCATCTTGAACCCAGTACAAAGCCAAGAGTGCACAGCTGAGGCCACGTCATTGTGAAAGACTCATCTTGGAGGAAATGTTTATAAGTAAGGGCATTTCAATATGCATTGTTTTATAAAACTACAGTTCATACAAAAATATATATTTTTTAGCAATTGGGTAGCAGGAGCTAACACAAAAATTCAACAACTTGGTAAAAATATTCTATTAAATACTGTTTGATAACAAGCTAGAAACAATGAGCAGTAACATGAACGTCTTGCTTCATAGGGTAAGTTTCTCTCCAAAAACGCAATGCATACTGCATATTATCATACTGAATATTTTCAGTGTCATTACTACTGTACTTGGGCATATTACTTGCAGCAGAGCCTAATCTATCAGGACCATTCAAGTCAAACCGGGACTTTTGATTTTGATTGTCCAGAATAAGAGAACACAGTTACAGTATAAGGGTAAAAACCTTAATTTTTCTAAATAATCTACTGATACACTGATGCACTTATCCCAGTGTTTTACTAGTGCTTGTACAGTATACCATCAAGGTAGAAAGTTTTCTCAGTATACAGTACCAGAGCCATGATCGGTCTGCCTGCTTCATGTCTGAAATGCTGGCCTCCCAGGAACTCCTTTAAATGGCCCAAACATGTGTAAATGGTTTGGAGGAAGGTCAGGACTGTTCGAGAGATGTGGCAGTAACTCCCAGTCAAGTTCCTGCTATGTGTAAGTGGTGCGCGTGAATGACTGTGTATACACTACTCACAGACAGATGCGTCTCTTCCACAAGTTATCTGTCGAATTTTAAGGATCAGGCGTTCCGCTCTCTGAATTTTCACAGGAATAAACGCAGTGGACTCAGAGCCACCTCGGCCAGGATCATCATTCACGGATGGACATGTTTAAAATTTAAAATGCCATGGGAAATGTCCTGGATTGACTTGAACGCCCGTCATACTGTATCTACTTGTATCTATGTGCACTTTCAGTCATGAGATAGGAAGAGCTCAGTAAGACATTATTAAGTCTTTTTTTTTCCAGAGTAGCTTACAATACAATTTCCTACCAAATTCCAAAATCTTACATCATGTAGCTTTAAGCTTATGAACTGTGCTTGAAGGAACCCAGAAACATTTTCAGAATCTGAAACACTGAAACAACCTTCCCACTGGAACCAAGGCCTCTTTTTTCTTGTACATAGTTGTTTTTACAAAAGTTGAATGTGGTGAGGTTTCTAGGGTAAACATGCTTCATACCACTTATGGAAAATTGTGGAAAAAAGCTATACATTGAAACATGTTCATACTTTTTTGTAGCAGTATTAGTAGTAGTTTTGAGAAAAACATTTTTTAAGGAACCAAGAAGGTATGCAAATTAATAGAGAAATTTCTAAAAGAAAAGATTCTGTGTTTCCTGAGTCACGAGGGTATTAAAAAAGCAGAAATGCCAAAATACTATGTAAAAATTGTTGCAGTGAAAACACAAACCAGAAATGTCTAACTGTCATCCCAGACAGTCCAGGATAATTTTATTTCCTCAAAACCCCCTGAGGAAATTACCTTAAATCCCTGGTCTAATAATAATTTTGAACTGTGCCATAAAATTTAGAGCAACCAATCTTCTTTTTCTATCTAAAAATGCATAAAATAAAGCTCTTCATAACTCTTGTTTGCTACTGAACTATCAAACAAGCTTGCTAATATTACTGGATTAGGGTCAAAATATTCTTTATAGTGGTTGCCCGAAGGAAAGCTAATTTGCCACAAGGGTACTGTTACACAACCTACAGTGGAGCATCTTTTGGCTTTTCACATATTTAATGTAAACTAATGTAACTAACTAACATAAAGGGTGGCATGGTAACTTACATGGTTTGCGCATCGGGTCTGTGTGCATGGAGTTTGCATGTTCTCCCTGTGCTTGGTGGGTTTCCTCCGTTTTCTCCCACAGTACAAAGACATACAGATTTGGCTAACTGGCATTCCCAAATTGTCTATAGTGTGTGACTGTGTGTGTGTAAATGTTGATCGGAGGTTCTACCACAGTTGTACAAATGCGAATAAATACAATAGTCACCATTGGTCTCCATGATCCCTAGTTGGACTACAGAGGTTCCTGGATGGATGGATGGATGGATGGATGGACTAATGTAAAGGGAAGCATTTCACCAATGTTTATATGAAGGATGTTTATATAGTGCCCCACCTACAGTATATAACGTATGTTCTCAAAAATGTCATAAAGGCTGAATCCCTGGTCTCACAACTGTTAAATTTGATAAGGGTAAAGAGGCAAATATGGTTTAAAATAGGTTGTACTGTCAGTTGATTAAACTTTACACCGCACACAACTTGGAACAGGTTTTATGCCAGATACCCTTCCTGATGCAACCCTCCCATTTTTAGGGTAGTATAGGGTGTAGCAATCCTCAAATCACCAACCGAGAGCCTTAGCCACGCGAGTCACCACTCCCATTGTAAACTATAGGTTGATTGTTGAATGTAAATGTCTCCTAGGAATAAATGAACACATGTATGCATACATGGCTGTAACTAGAAAATAAAATGTTGCATATCCAGCAGCCAAATTCAATTTTGAAACAGTGGCATCCTGATAATATAGTGGTAGAATGTAGTCTACTATGCAAATAATACTGCATTCCAAGACAACTCAATCAGTAATAATGAGTGATTCTCCTGTGTCCTGGGAGCAGCTTAGGGGGACGTGCCTGACAATTATATTAAGTTCCGATGAGATATCAGGACTGTGGAATCTGAATTATATATGGGGTTTGCAAGCGTTGTATTATCTTATAAGTTAAGATCTAGACACTTGCAAGTCTACTTGCAAAAAATGTTATTTATTATTGTAGCTAATAGTACTATTTTTATTGTTAATATTTCATATAATATCAATAGT
>JAQMYL010000018.1:13154511-13166231 GCA_030014365.1 Clarias pachynema
AACAAGAAGCGCATGCGTGATACATGATACTCGGTGCTCGTAAACCAAGACAATGCTCGTTTTTCAAGTAAAATTTTATTTAAAATCTTTGCTTGTCTTGCGGAACACGCGTAAACCGCATTACTCGTAATCCGAGGTTCCACTGTATATGCATGTGTTAAAAGCACAGTACAGTCGATGATTTGAAGTTGCAGTTAATTACCAATAAAGTCCCTACGTTAGTGTTTCCCCTAACACCAGTAAAAGCAAAGCCCCACCCTAACTCACATGCACAGTTAGAAAGCCTGAATTGCAACTGCTTCTGAATTGTTAAGCAACTTGATTGATTGTCAATTTAAGTTCCTCCTTGTGCTGATGGGTTGAATATTGGTGGTCTACTGAATTTACCATTTTTGCTGTTTTCATTGCATAATCATGAAATCATGAGAATTGAGTTTTCTTCTAAGCTGAGTTGTCTTTTTTTAAAAGCAGCCAGAAAAATTAACCATTCCGGATCCTATAAAATACATCGACTATCATTAGACAGAGGAGATGCTGAAACCCCAGGGAGAACTTTTGCCAGTGGTGAGAGTCTGCATTAAACTTATGCTGAATTTTTCAGGCATGTTAAGCTCACTTAGGCCAATTTATATGAATCACTGACAACCATTTTTCTTAGTCACTTTCATGTTTTTATTTCTTTTCTTTTCCCTTTCTGTCATCTTCCCTTTCCTTTTTCTCATACTGTTAAGTATGTGGCAGTAATCCAATCTCCAAAACAGCCATAAAGCGAGTCTTAAACCTTTCAGCACCTTAAACTCTTCATAACACTGATAAGATGGGAAAACATGAACACCAGCAAGTACAGTTTCATTTATGTTAAAAGAAGCTTGTAGGGAATAATGGGACCTATGGACAGACTGAACCCATTAAAGGGCTGTTCATGTGCCAAAGCAACCCACTGAATTCCCAAGCCAATTAGCGGCATTGTGAGGAGAAGCTCTGCTCTTATTCCTTTCACGCATGTGAATGCGCACGAGAGGCTTCTCAACCCCTCAGCTCATAGGTGCCAGAATGAATGTGTCATGTTCACGCTGTCATTTTTGTCTTAGGGAAGTTCTGAACTTGATTTTCCAAATTAAGTAAAATTAATTCGCAATTGCCTGGAACACTTTCACAAAGAACAGACAAATCTCTGTAATACATGAATGATGGAGAGAGAGAGAGAGAAAATTTAAAGCATAGTTGTCAGCAAAAACTGTTTCCCTTTTCAAGCACTGACATTATACTGCATTATACTTGTTTGGCGTAGACATATACAGAAATGCAAGAAGTGAATAGATATCCATAGTTTTATGATAAAATTCAAGATTCAAGGTTTAGCTATTAATACATCATTATACAACAGTTAGTTAGTTGTGACTGAGAAATCTGATTGGACGAGAGACATTCCGCGAGTGGTGATATCGAGTATAACAGCACTGGGACATTTAATTACACGTATTACCCTGCATCACAGGTGTTCTACAATTTTTAATTACACTAACTGCCGGTTGCCAGTATGGGTGAAAGTATGCCGGTACGGTCCACAGTACTGCAAAGAGGAGAGAGCAGCTGCCTGCTACTGTAAAAAAACACATTTAAAATCGTTCACAGAAGCCCTTTTAGCAGTAAAACAACACCCATGTTGTGGGTGTTACCTAAAAAAAGCTAACTAGCATCTAAAATAAGGCTGAATCCAAATTCCTCTCTAGCCCTGATCAAGGGCAATACATTGTGTGTGGTATGAGAGTCTGTACACCCTTCATAGTGAACTGACTTTCCACTCAACCCTGAATTTTGAATTACACTAACTGTAACCCCCCGGGAACCCCGGAATTAAGCTGATATACAGTACTACATACATTAAAATAAGTAAAAACATCTTATAAATAAAAGGTTTTGTCTGTTCATTGGTCAGAACTGACGCTTTCAATGATATCTTTATGTTTTTTTACATTGGAGGACCCAAAACCAGTCTCAGAAAAATTGCTTTCTGTCTGTCAGTATGTTTGTATATCTTTCCAGCCTATCTTGTCTCACAAAGAACTGGCTGGATAGAATTTAATGAAACTTTGCCAGTTCTTCGATATTTGCCTGATGTTCTGCAATGTAATGTTGAGGAAAATGAGCAGTTATGAACAGTTTTGTGCCAGATTACCTCACAGCAGCCAGCGCTTTTGGACGAATATACAGTAGCGGATATACGCGTCACTCAACAGAGCCAATCAGTACAGTAGTTAATATACTGTACAAAGTATGCAGAGGACACAGAAATGGAGGTAATGCACCTAGAGGGTGCCCAAATCCTCATGAAACCAGTTTGTCTCATATGTTCTGAAACCGTGGAGCTAATAAAAAGCAGTCATGTGGAACGCCACTATAAGACAAAACATGGGTCATTAGAGCAAACATATCCACAGCAGTCTGAGGTGAAGGTGTGTAAAATACCCTGAACTGACAACATGTTACAGTATATCCGACAACATGTTACAGTATGTTGTCAGTTGTTATATGCTCAAATCAAAATGTTGAGTATACAGTAAGTGATGTTAGGAAGAGTTATTTGCCGGATTTAATAATCTACTTTAAACAGAGAGTGCATTTGGCTGACAATGAAAGATGTAGAGCGTAAAATAATCAAGCTAATTAATTCAATTTCTTTGTATTAATAAGTTAGGCAGATAGTTCTGCCGTACAGAAAAACAGGCAAACATGTACGTGGCCTTCAACCTAAAAATAATAATGATATCACTGATTACGTTAAAGCTGATCAGCTTATTTTTAGCTTTAACCTATGAATGATTTTTTTACGGGTACTTCAAGTAAATCTTGTAACCTTTTCAGGACTGTTCACCACCTCCATGGTTTATTCGCCTCAAGTTTTGGCTACATAGTAACAGTAATGATTTAAACCTACTTTCACCCCTGCTAATTAGTCTAACTGTTGTTTGCTAACTTTGGTCACCAGCTCTACTAGTTGCAGCAAGTTAATGTAGTTGTGAAAGGATATGTGTTGGTGGAGCAAAATAACTGATTAAATAAACAAATAAATAATAATCTGTTGATAATGAACAGAGTTCGTATAACAGTTCTGTGAAACCAACATCACACTCAAGATCGTATTGAATATTAGCACAACTCAGGCCTAAAAGCGCATCACAGCTGTGATGATATTAAGTACAAAAGCACTTCCTCTTGTCTGATATTGCTTAATAAATACAGTATTTTTTTTTTTACTTTCCTTTTGTGGCTTTAAGAGCAACAACTCAACATACTAATAAAATCGAAAAAAGATGGGAACAAATAGTAGTCACAATCATGGCAATATATTTCAGGTGCAAAGACCTGCAGGTTAGGGTCACTGTCGTTCCCGAATGGCCCATAGTGTATGAATGAGTACGTGTGTGTGTGTGTGTGTGTGTGTGTGTGTGTGTGTGTGTGTGTGTGCGCCCTGCGATGCATTGGCATCCTGTCCAGGATGTACCCCGCCTTGTGCCCTAAGTCTCCTGGGATAGGTTCCAGCCCCCCCGCGACCGTGAATACAGGATAAAGCGGTATAGACGATGAGTTAGTGAGTGAGTATAGCACTTTTAGCTATGGTCATTGTTGCAAAGCAGCTTTACAGAATCAAAAATTCTGGAAAGTCCTTAATATTAACGGTCTCCTCCCAGCCCTTGCATTCCTTATTGGCCAGTCACACACTGTCATTTGAATGACCTCTAAAAATTAAAGCAGGATGAAAAAGAAAGTTTTAATGATTAATGATTCGTTTGAAATCATATTCAACTTTTCCCCCTATTTAACTGGTTGGCTTTTTAAACTTGCTGCTCTAGAATCCCACAGCTATTCGAAATTGGACAGAACACCAAATATATTATATAACGAATATATTCCAAATGAGCACAGGCAAGTGTAATCTTGCATGCCAAATTTTAGACTAGATTACTCACATATGTACTTTTAGTTTTCTGTTCTTTTAATGAATTAGTCTGTTTGCCCAGTTTTAGGAACATCATGTTGGGCCCTCAACCTTCAACTGCTTAACTTGACTGCACAGTTGTATAATAATTATTTTTTTTTTTTTTTATAAATAGTGAAAATACCTGTAGATAAGGATGTCTGCTTAATGCTGTAAATATATACTGTACATCAGAATATACAATGATGAAACACAACAATGGAAACAATGACCATCATGTTCTAAAAAACACACTGGACGAAATATGAGTTTTAAATGCTGTCTTACTCACAGTAGCGCTGATTCTGCCTTCTTGTAGCTGTGCGTGCAGGATGGCATCATTGACATGACTTTTAACCCCAAGGAGGGCAAGTTCCAGGCTGTGTTCTCCAGCGACTTTGTGTGTAAGGTCCTCCAGGATAGCCACATACTGCCTCCATGGCATATCTAGCTCTGCCACATTCGCCAGGCATCCACGCATTACATTAAGGCAGAACTCAAGACAAGGACGTATGAGAGTTAAACCTTGGCAATGCGGGCAGTATTGCATCTTCAGAAGTGCTCGGGCACACTCGTTGGTCAGAGGTGCGACTTCTGTGATATTCATCAAGTTCTCACCCATGGAAAATGCTCTTGTTAACGTCCTGGCGGCCTCCATGGCACCTGCTAACTCCTCGACCATAGCTTGGGCATGACGGCCAAATGGATTCACGTCCTGGCGAGTGGCACGGAGGCATTCAGAGAGGTCACTGTCCTCAAGAGTGCCCGGCCTGATGATGTGGTTGTGGACTAACATGAACAGGTCGTCGTAGAAATGGTAGACAGCGGCATCCACAGAAGTGTTGGAGGTGTCCTGGATAAAGTTGGAGAGACTGGAGAAGAGGGAATTGACATGGGGAGCAATTCTAGCAGAGAGAGAGGTGTAGGTGCTCTCGAAAAGAGAGAGCAGGTGGCCTTGGGAGAAAGTGAACAACGACTCGTATGTTTCTGCAGAGAGAAGGAGAGACATTTCAGTTAGACTTTGAACTGCTATGATACTTTTATCAGACATTTCAGAAGTGTTAGTTCCTGGTCAAAAACTACCATGTGGATATTATTTCAAATGGGAAAACAAGTTTCTGAAATGTTACTGACTGATGATTTATTGTTTCAACAAAAAGCAGAATAAACAAAAAGCAGAACATCCACCAAGGATGCGAAGTGTAATTTGTTTATCATGCCCACTATGGGTATTCATACAGTATTAGTGTCAACAACAATCAAATAGACCTACAGTATATTGGCTTTAAGCTGAACTCGCTGGAGCCCATGCCTGAAAAAAGGACCTTGAACAAAACACTTATCACCCACTGTATGGAGCTTTTGCCAAGTAGAAGAGCATGTTCAGTGGAAGACTACATCTAGGCATTTGGTAGATGCCCTTATCCAGAGCAACTTACATTTTATCTCATTATACATTTGAGCAGTTGAGCGCCTTGCTCAAGGGTCCAACAGGGGCAAATTGGTGGTTGTGGGTGCAATGCCTTAACCACTGAGCCACGCCTACGTCGGCTATATTGACAGACTGCGGAAATCCCATATTCCCAGAGCCACATGCCGCTGTAACACCACTTTCCAGTGTGCGGACATGATTGAAATACTTGGGCAGATATGCCTTCAACCACTACTCATCCTCAGTTATACATGTTGCTCTCCTTTATAACAGACTTACTGTTCACAGTCATATTTATTTATCTACTCATCACCAACTCTAATCTACAGTAACTTTCTTAACCTCAGTCTTGCACCATTTCACCTGCTATATCGCAATTTGCACTAGTCTAATATCCACCTATATCAACTGATATTCAACTGATATATAACTGATATATTTGCAAATATTTATATATACAATAATATATTCTGTTTTATCTCAGGCATTTCTGTTAAATGTTTTTTTTTTTCTTTTTGAATAAACTTGACACAGTTGACGTGTTGTAATTGCAACTACATATACTGTACAGTATGTTACTATCCTTGCTATTGAATGTTTCAAATGCAATAAAGTATCTATTTATCTATTCATCTATCTATCTGTCTATTTATACTAGAATATATTCACAAATACACCATATATAATCAAAGTTGTGGAGATGATTCCTGCATTACACCACATTTACACCATTTTTTGCATTCTGGATTATATGGCTGAAAGTATGAGTTAACACTCACCTTTGATCTATCTATCTATCGATCTATCTATCTATATACTGTATATATATGAAAAAAGGTTGGTTTCTTTCTTCTTTATTTCACTAAACCTTTTCTCTCTCTCTCTCCCTCTCTCTGTCTCTCTCTCTCACACACACACACACACACACACGCACACACACGCACGCACACACACACACACACACACACACACACACACACACACACACACACACACGAGCACAGATAAGTAAACATACATGCCCAAACTTGTATTTTTGTTCAGCGGCCAGTTGGTGTGACCTGTCTACTCAGCTGTGCTTCAATGCCCCATCCACCTCCTTTCTCACACATGCACACAGTGGCGTTCTCTCCTGGGCTACTGATGTCAGATTAAAGGCATGTTAGCAGATGGAGAAACAGCAGCAACTGCAGTGAAACCGAGACTGAACACCTCACGCTAACACGCAAACACACACGCGTATTACAAACATGTATGAATATGCCAATCATAAATACAGATCTATATAAACAGTACATGCAACATCAAATCATACACATCGTAAACATTGTTGCCAATGAATAATATTCTGGAAACTTTAAAAATAACAAAAAAAGTTTTCTTGGATACCGTGTCATGCAGTTCTCCTGACACAGTACTTACACAGTAATTCAGAAAAAAAAAATTAAGCTTGGGTGCTTCATATTTTTTATCCAGTACCGTGTATAGATATCTACTTTGTAATATAAGCACGTATTGACCTGCTTTTCATAATTGACAGTTATCTAATCAGCCAATCATGTGGAAATAGTGCAATGCATAAAATCATGTAGATACAGGTCAACAACTTTGACCGTGGCAGGGTTACTGGTGCCAGACAGGTTGGTTTAAGTATCAAAAATAAAAAATTTTAGCCACTCTGCAAATTCATGTTGAATAGCAAAGCATTTCTAAATCATTTCTAAATATAAAAATAAATAAAATTTACATTCTAATTAAAAAGAAAAAAGAAAAAAGAAAGCTAGAGGTGGAAGGGCTACAAACAGGAGAACGGTTCATTGGGTTCCTCACAAGAATGAAAATAAATACAAAATAATGACATTATGTCTTGTTATTTTGTCTTTTTTAAGGTTTTAAACTTAAAAAAAAATACTGACATTCTACAGTGGTTATAATGGGGTTATAAAAAGGATATCAAAATATTTAGATATATCCATCATTTCCAAAGCTAAAACAAAGTAATAAGTCAGAAATAAATACAAACATAGACCCAAATACACTAAAAAAGAAAACATGGGGTCATTCATCTTACTACACTTGTGTGGCCCCTTCATAATTATTAATGAAGCTTATTAATGTTATCAGATGTGATTCTACAGCCAGCAAAAAAAAAAAAATAGCAGGGAGCCTCTCCAACATGCATTTGTCACCAATATCTTATAATTAATAGATAAATGTGTTAGCTCTTAGGGGCCTCTAGCAGTCGCCAGTCTTGTCTGGAGACAAGAATCTGTTATGCCCACACCTGATTCTAACCCTAACCCCTGTAACTGTCCTAACATTTCTGTCCTTATATTTATTTGCTTGTTGTCTGGCTGGATTTTTTTATTCAAAAATGGTAAAAACTGTCAGAGACAGTGACAGTCTCTAAACACTGCCCTCAGGTGGGGCCCCAGCCTTTACACTTTTATACACTAACCTGACATGAATAATCAGTTATTTAATAGAGACCCTTAAACGTTGAATCCAATGGGAAGAAATAAAATATCCTCTAAATAAAATGGCCTCTACATTTCTTCTTCCAGAGCCCCTAAATCCTGTGTTGCTTGGCACAGGGGTGATGAGAGATTTATAGCGGAGACTGCAGAGAAATAAGAAAATGGTAAGGGTGATTAAAGAAACGTGGTAGAAAAAAGGATGACATAAAGGTTGTTACCAGCTTCTGGGTTTCATGTGTGCGTGACATGGTGAGATGTTTTGGAAGGAGAGAAGCTAACCACACATGAGGTAGAATGTGCCAGGCTAGAGTTTCAGAGGGCAAACTTGTGCCATGTAAAAGGGGTGAGAGAAAAAGAGTGAGAGAGCTGGGGAGGAAGAGAAGGGAGGGAGAGAATGCACAATACATTATAAAGGCTGCCAAACTGCCTCCCCGGTAACATGTTTTACATGGTATTACAAACAAAGACTGACATTTACTCAGCGTATGCGAGCACATACTCTTTGACTTTGGCTAATTTCCTCTGCCCTCGCCACCAAGCCTGTGTTTCATCTCGTGTTCTGTCAGAATTCTCCAGACCCATAGGACACCAGGCTTTCCCTGTTGTTTTCGGAAGGAATTAGCCAATAAGCGAGCCATAAATCACTGAAAGTTCTTGCTTGAACTATCAGCCAAACCTACCCTAGGGAAAAAGAATATTTTTTTTTTTAATAATGGTTAAAAGTCTGACACTGGGCTTCACTCAACCTGATCCAGTAAATCACTGGACGACTAAAAGCATATGAAAATGAGCATTATAATCAGAGAGGTAAAAATCCAAACTTTTTCCCAAATCAACATTTCTGGACACATTTAAGCCTGATTTATGTTTCTGACTCAAGTCTATGCAGAGCCTACGCAAGTGGCCTACAGCACTATAAGCAAATGTACCACCAAACCATTGGTAGAGTTTCTATGCTAAATAAAGAATACAATATTTCCTAATTTTTCAGTAAGCATCTCCTCGATTTCGTCCACAGTCCTTCGACTTTCAACTCGATTCAAAAATGGAGGTGAAGAAGAAGAAAGGCAGAAATGTGACGCTACAAGATGGACCAATCTCAGTTGCTGCGGTCTTCATTGCCGTAACATGTAGCTACAGTACATTTCTGGAAAAGGGTAAGCTGTAGGATGGCATATGCAAGTCATGGAAGATCTACCTTGGAGATTTGACACAGAAGCAAAAACCAGCCTTCATGTTCAAATTAAGCAATTAAATAGGAGAAGGGCCATGTCCCACCCATCAGTGGTAAAAGAAAATGCAGGGTCATTTGTAGGTTTAATTCAGTCTGATATTTTTGTGTTGCATTGCTAAAATGTCAGTTTCTGAACATCTGTGAAAGTATATAGTTTTTTTTTTTTTTGTCTCGGTGTTGGCAGTTCCGACATCTTATTCCTCAGAATAATTTATATTGACTTTTCTTTTTCTTAAGCCTTTCCAGGCATCTTCCCTCGCAGAAATCTCAGGCACATTATCTGAGCATAGACCCAGGCTTGTACTCTGATGGCTCGGAACCACTGACCTAATGTACTCTGTATTTAAAAACTTTTGAACAACCCCTTATTTTTTACTGCCTCAGACAGAGCACGGACAGTTCATACTGAATAAAACATACAGCGACCAACGGTTCAGCAATCTGTCAAAAACCTCACTAGTCAGTATGTGACAAGAATATGTCTGAGCCGAACATTTTTTTTATATTTGTAATGAAAAGTTGAACCAGGGCAGGCCTTTACTATAAATCTTAATACTTTCAGCTCAGAAATGCTGAGTCTGTGTCATCAGTGCCACAGTGGAGATGTCCATTTCTGCAATGCCAAGTTCCTCCAAAATTGACTGCCTTCTAATGGAAGGTTATCCATTTTCTTAAGACGTCCCATAAAATGCTTTTGCAAATTGCTAATCTCTGTAATCACCCAAGAGCAATTTTCAGATGCCCACATCATGGTTGGTCAGACTCACAAATTAATTAAAGTACTTAAACAGATGGGGAGAAACCAAAAATCGTACAAATTGAGTTAAGCTCCGAGTCAATAAGGTCCTGTCTTAATTCGGAAATTGATAATGTTTCCGATAGATCCAGAAGTCTTTCATTCATTCTGAAGGAGAAAAGCGGGGGCTGACAATTCATAAATCAGCTAATCAGAGTCCACCGACAGTAAAGAATAAAAGTAGGCAAGCTACATATGCAGTTCAGACAGTAGCTGCTTAGTGATATCAATAAATCTAAAAAGGGGGCAAATAATAATAATAATAATAATAATAATAATAATACACATGCTGAACAGTGCATTTTTAACCCAGTAGACTAAGAAAACTAAAAAAAAAAACCTACCTTAAATGCACTGTGTAAAAAAAAAAAAAAAACTATGGAACAAATCATTAATCATTAATTAAGTGCTCAAATCATTAATTAACCTATTAAAAGCCTGTCTAAGTGGCTTTAAAAATGGCCAATTATAAACTGTGCAAAGATTAAGGAAAGCCAGAATTCACAGATCATGTTAAAAAGGCTGGCGTTTTACTGCTGGTATTTTTCTAGTGTTGCACAGATACATCAAAGTAAGGTTATATTTAATTTGACCATGGAGAACTAAACCAATACATATACATATACAGTGGCATAGGCTTATGCGTCTAGTGCGACAAGGAAGTGCTGACAGCAGTTTAATGGAAGTGAAAATATTCCACATCCACTGTAACATTTGTATGGATAGACTTCACTGACTTTCCCTCTGCATAACTGAATTCACGCCGTTCCGAGACACAGGGGCGCTTCTCTCACTGGTCATCCATCACCCTCAAAAAAGCCCCTTAATCCCATCAGAGGTTCGAGTTTCAGAGGCCTGTCACACGAAGACATGAGGCATGTCCGTCTGATATAATGCTGAACTGACCTGCTTTTGGTAGTGGTGGGGTTGACTATTCACTTCAAATCCTCCACCATGATCTAAAACCGGCATAACACTTGGTATTACACCAGTTTCACACACTTTATTTATTTAATACAGTTTAATACTTTTTTTTTTTTTATTCTATCCTCTGTAGTGGTGGATCCTGTGTCTGGGCACAAGGCAAGTATACACTTTGGGTGGTCAATAAACACTTGGTTAGCAGCTGTCTCTTCATGCATGTTGGTTCTTCCCATATTAATAAATGACAAAGTTTAATTGATTTACTTTTTTATTATTATTATTTACATTTGTGCATTTTATATTGCAAATTTATGTCACAGGGAAACATGAGCAAAGAGGAAACCTTTTATGGGTGTCAATGATCGTGCTACATGACAAATAGTAACATTATTTACAAAAGGAACAGACTGAACAAAATGGTCACATTTAGTTATTTTTGTGATAAATTTATTGTATAAATGATCCAAAGGTCCCTACAAACTTACAGTACGTCATGTCCTGGCAGCGAAATCAAACTGCAATCCCCCACTGGATGGGAATCAAACCACAGTCACATGGGCCATATGAAGACCTCACACCTTTTTCTCACACACTCTCTTCACTGTGCTTGGCTGAGAAATCACAGATGCATGCAGCAGGGCAGCTGGGGAACAACGTAATGATGCCAAAACAGAAAGAGAGAGGTTGTAAAGGCAGAAGACAGGATTTTGATCACAGGGCTGGTAAAATGTATTAAAATGCTGAAGCGAATAATATTGATTGCTGATAAGAGTAGCATGTGATGATTACAAGTTTCTAAGTGCATCTTACTTTAGTAAGATTTTCTGTTTCGTGATTAACTGCAACTTAACTTATAGGAATGCAGTAAAAGAGTCATC